>VUQR01017944.1:0-12256 GCA_015108515.1 Hemichromis elongatus | reverse complement strand
AAAAACTCATTTATTCCAGAATGTAGACACTAAATGATGTTTTCTGTAGGCTCAAGAACAACACACAGCACAAGATCTGTACACTCACTGTCTGTTTCTCAGTTGTGTCTTAAATACTGCTCCCATCGATGCGCTCACAGTAGCTGCAGTAAAAGCAAGATGAAAATAATTCAAGTTTATATTCACTGAACCAAAATGTAATCACTTGGATATTGAGCTTGATTCCTGTTTATCTTTGATTATTTTAAACACAAAAGTGCCTAAGACAGAAAGAGAGTGAGACAGGGATGGAAAGCGTTCTTGGGTCTGCTGAGGCAGGCCTGGTGAAGTGTCCCGCTGGGAGATTGGTCACAGCTGGAGCGGATGATGATACACACCTGCTGACCAGCCTCGTCTGGAAGGAGCTGATTTAGAGAGTGGCTCAGCTGTCGACGCGGGATCGTTGCGTGACTTCATGTTAGTTTCCCAGCAAGCCAGTAAGGCTACGTTCACACTGCAGGCGAAAGCGCATCAAATCCTAATTTTTTACCCTATGCGACCCATATCCGATCATGGTGTGACAGTGTGAACAGCACAAATCCGATATTTTCAAATCCGACCTCGGTCACTTTCGTATGTGGTACTGAATCCGATACATATCTGATGTTTTAGAAAGAAAATGTTTGAATGCTCATGTTGCATTAAATCTGTCTTTTACGTCACTGACACAAGATGCCAATTATCAGCGCTGGAGAAAACGAAAACTTCCGTAGACAGAGTGCGTTGTGCGTGGCGTCTGCTTTTGCGCATGCGGGCCGCTTCGAGGGCCGTGGACCATTCACATTAGAGCTCACACTAGATGCCTTGCCATGTCAAAAACCTGTAGCTCCTTCAGATGGATTAGCTAACAACACAGTCATCACAACAGTACAAATGTCATTAAAATTCATTTTTACTATAGTTTGACATTTATTCATGTCTCCATCATTCACCACAACAGATGTGAATGCTACCATGAAACATAATAAAGCTCAAAACAAACAAATGGTTTTATATAACAGTAACATTTGCTTTCACGCAAATGAGACTTTACACTATATTTATCCTTTTTTTTTAAATCCCAGATTTACTTTAAAGAGTTAAGGTTAGAAAATAAATGATGACATTTTAGTTCATTGTAAACAAAATAGATTAACAAATGATATTGAAATAAACACAAAGCTGAGAGTGGTGTTTCAAACAAAGTGTGGAGAAGAACAAAAGTAATTTAAGCAGAAAATAAAAAATCATTTTTGTCATTGTGCTGTGCTTACATCTCAAATTACTTGCAGTAGTGCAGCCAAGAGTTGAAGCACACACTAACAATGCAAAACAAGTTAAAACTGAACTGTCCTTCTCTGATTCTGCATGAGTTGCCTTGTTGACTTGGCTAAGGATTAATGTCAAGTGATTGTTGATGACGTAGGAGTTTCTTGCCTTCCTCTATTTTAGCCATTGTTTCTGCTTTTTCCTTCATGGACATCAGAGACTGAACTCGTTGCTTCCAGCCTGGTTTGGCCTCAGATTTCTCTCCTTCAATCAGCATGTCGATGTACTCTGGCATGGACAGTGGGTTTGGCTTCAGTGCTATCTCTTTAAGTCTGTTCAGACACTTGGAAGATTTCTCCACCAGTTTCACCACGTCAGCCTGCAAACAGTTGTACTCAGCATTCAGTTTGTCAACCATCGCTTGAACAGTCATTTTCTCTCCTGTGGCTTTCAGATACTTTTCTTCCAGCTCTTTTATTGTTCTTTTTTCTTTAACATCTTTATAGCCCCATTTGTACTTCTGGTTAAAGTGTACATTCCAAACGCATTTCCCTGGGCACTCTGTACAGTTTCCATTTGGCCCCATTGCTACACAGCCACTTTTACCTGCATCATCTGGTATGCCACAGGGATAGTGACAGGTGACATGACACTGCTGACAGTTGGTGATGAAGTTTCCAGAGCCAGAAATGTCCTCCTGAGCAGGTTTTTTGACAGTAACTTCAAATTCAAAGTTCTCATTTCTGCTGATCTCTGCTTCGTGTTCTTTAAGTTTATCACGTGTGTCTTTGATCTCCTCAAGCTTGGCTAACCCAAGTTTAACCTGCTTCTGCAGATTCTCTACTGAATTCTCGAGCTGCTTTCTTTCTCTGAGGACCTCCCTTGTCAGTGTCAAGCTTTTGGTTTCTATTTTATTCAGAGTGGCAAAAAACCTCTTCATGCTTTTTGTCCCCATCTCCCAAAACATCTGATCAAAACCTCCTTCATCATCATCATCACTCATGCCGTCTCCTTCAGCTGATTTGTTGTTTGCAAAAAGTGCTGAATTATTGAATTTGAAGTGAACTGGCAGTCCGTCTTTTGTTTTAGGACATGGGACTCCTGCAGCATTGATCGCCTCTAGAACTGGAGGTCGCTGACCATCTGCAAATGTCACCACAATGCTTATGTTTTCTGCCACATCTGTGCCAAAGATTGAGAGCACTGAATCAAACACGTATTTCTGTGTTGGTGTGAGTCGTGCTAAAGCAGCCTGAGCTACAAAACACACAGCATCAATGTCAGTGACACCATGTGGGGAAGAGAAGAGATTACGTAGCTGCTCGGTGATCTCTCTGTCTCGTTCTATGCCTCTTGTATCTCCAAAGCCTGGAGTGTCAACAATAGTCAGAGAGAACGGGATTTGAAATCCATCCTGATGGTTGATTTTGTACACGGTGACTTCAGAGGTCTGACTGTGAGCTTGTGATGTTGACTGAGTTTCATTCACTAACTTAAACCGATATGGATCCTCCCATTTAACCCCTAAAATGTAATTGATCATCCCGTTGATGAGAGTTGTCTTCCCAGCACCGGTTGCTCCAAGAACCATTATGGTTCGATAAGGTTTACTGGACTCTTCTCCAAAACTGAAACTCTTGCATCCATCTACATTGAATTTATTGTTTTTTAGGGGAATCATATAAACTGGGAGATGTCCTGAATGTGATTCAGGCGGTTTGCTCATGTTTTTAACAGCATCTGAAAGCTTGATGGGGCTTTTTTCTCCCTTTAAGCGGCTGAACATTTCTTGTTTTGCTTTATGTTAATTACTAAAGTTAATAAGAAGCAGTTGATCTTTCTTGCTCTAGTTCTGTGCAGTCAGGGTCAATATCTTCGGGTCTGGAGGTGTTGTTCAGGCCCAAATCTAAAGAAATATATAATGTACAAAAATATTAATACACAGAATTCAAGTCATCAAGTTGAAATGGGAATGAACTGTGCTTAACAATGACCATATCTTAAGTGAGGGAAGATATTTTATCGATACTGAGGGAATGGCATTCTACTCTATCGCTATACTCACAGATGTCTAAGAAAGAAAGATTTTTAAAAAAGTTTAGAATTTAGAATAAAATGGCTAAACTACAAATCTTTATGTAAAGATTTTATTTTGGGCTACTCACTTTCAAATTTTAATTATACATTATTCTTCCATGTGGTGTTACTTTTAATCATTCAAAGCATGCAGTAAAATTTCACTTTTTTCTGTTTTCTGTAAGGGTGCTTTGCTAATGAAATGATAAGTCTGGGCCATTATTGATGTTAGATAATGGAATTTTTGCACGTTTGTGTGTATCTTCATATAATTTCTCCTAGAAGGCCACACACTGTGTTATAAACTAATTCAGTAACTATTTCGAAAATGAATAAAAAAAAAGGAGTAACCTTTCAGAGCTTCTTACATTTCTCCGTAGTGAGAACCAAAACAAAATTTTGGTTTTGGCTCAGGTGGTCTATGCAGCTGTACTGCAGCCATGGTTAGAAATATGCACAGTAGTGGAGGAGCAGTCACTTTGGAGATGGCAACACTTTACAGCACACAGGAGGTTCTAGAAATGATCTCGTTCTCTGAGTATGAAGATGACGCCTCATCCTCCTCTGAAGATCACACAGAGGAGGCCTCAGAGGTAGAAACACACAAGCTGGAGCCTAACTCTGACTCATCTCAGGCTGAGAGTGGGGAGGAAATAGTTGAAGCAGTGACAGGATGGACTACTCCATCTCCATATTTTGGTCTCCTTGTTATGCCCCAGTCTAGGGGTACAGGGACGTAGCATGAGTTAAAAGGAAGTGACCCCGCCCTGGTCCCCAAACCATACGCAGAGGAAACAAATCCTTAAGTGAAAACAGTGATTTATTTTGCTCCAGGGTGAACAAAGGCCAAAGCAACAAACAAAACAAGCTAAGTCAGGAGAGGACTGATTTGTAGTTTAAGTGTTTTTATTTTCCTTTGAGTTATCGATTCTGTCACTAGTTAGTGCATTATGCCATAAGCTAACATCATCAGCTGTCACCTGTCAGTCTCACTCTGTCCTGTCTGAAAAACTCCTCAGATTTATTTGTCATTAAGATTCCATTACTGAACACGAGTTGACCTCTTAACCTCCACTGACACATAGCACTTAGGCACCGCTTACCTCGTAAATAACCCCTTTTTTCAGTTTATACAACTGAACAACAGATAAACAGTGAAATAACCACTCAGTTTATTTGTTAACTTACCACTTAGTATCCCTCTGACCAGTCAGGGACAGCAAGTCTGCTTTACTCTACTCTGTGGCTCCTTTTGGGCTTTTATGCAGTGTGCACACAGTGTGCAATGTGCTCATTTTATGCAGTGTGAAAAACATGTGGTGGACTGTTGTTTGGGTACACTCCAGCAGCAATACATAAAAACCCAAAAAAGGTCCCCTGTCACATGTTGAACTATTGTCAGTTAATGTTATCAGTTATTGACAAGCTAGTGATAACAGTAGCAATAGAGAGTAGAGAATACAGAGTAGACGTTGGACCAATTGTTGAACTTCGGAACTTTTTTTGAGTTTTATTGATTGACAAAATGTGTAATTTGACTCATTTGACAAATCACAAAATGCTACAGGTCATATTTAAAAGCAGTTGTCAAGAGAATCTGAAGTTTCCAGGGAATCCATTTCTATCTTTATTTCTGCTGTAAAACAAAGAACAAAAGATTTTTTTGATTTTTAACAAGACATTTTCCCCAATAAATAAACATCAAGACATCACAAGTTTTGTAACAAAGGGAGAAAAAACAAAACTGTCCCATGAACATAGCGCATCAACCTTTTTCTCTGCAATAATATAAATCTTATCTTTTCTACTTTTATATATAGAATTTTTTTGACCCACCACAAAGTTTTACAGCTTCCATTTTGAAGCCAGCACCAAACAGAGATGCCAAAGGCAACCAACCCACTCCAGATTTTTCAAAGACATGCTTGAATATAACAAACAGTGGTTCAAGGCGTTAACATTCAAAAAACATGAGAAAAACTTTCTGTTGCCTGACAAAATGTTGCCTCGCAATGGACCTGTGCAAAATCCTCCAGTTTAACCAACTGATTGCTAAAAAATAGAAGTTAAAAAAAGGAATTGATTGAAAGACTTATATTACTGTTTAAAATGATCATTCAGGGTTTTTTTTGGAGCACTTTGTCCAAATTCCTGTCAAGATGCAGAAATGATTACCAGTAGTCGTTGCAGGAAAGGGCGACTCAGTTTGGCTTATTGTCTTCAATGAAGAACCACACCTGGTCTCCAGGAAATAATCTGATTGTCAGTCTTTAAACAGTCACCATTATCATTAGTTACAAAGGTTTTTTTTCCTCATGGCCTTGGTCAAAAACTTTTCCTTGTCATAGTTAACTAGCTACGTCTTAACACTGTAAAATACTCTGTCTGCTAAAATACACTAAAAATACACTGAAATAGTCTTGGAATCACCAACGACAACAGAGGCAAGTTTCCATGTTTTCCAGAGCTGTAGCATTTTTAGAAACTAATTCCTCCTTTTTAGCCACACAAAAACTCTCCCCCATCACCCTCACTGGGACATCGGTCAAAAAGAAAAATGTATTTATATAGCACATTTAAAAACAACAATGTCGATCAAAGTGCTACAAAAATTAAGAGCGAGTAAAATATTTTGCCAACAGCAACACAAGACAAACATAGAAGCCTGCCAAATGATAATCAACTAACCGAAGTCAAGGCCAAAGTAAAAAGATGAGTCTTTAAGTGAGATTTAAAAGACTGAATAGTAACAGTACGAATGGCAATAGGGAGATTTACCGTAATCTGACACGTTTGGATAACGTGCCCTGAGTTCAATTGACCCAGGAAAATTATTGCTGTTCCTGAGAAATGAACATATCAGTATGGTTAAATGTCAAAGCATGGATAAGGCTGTGAAACACTGCAATGACTATTGAATTTTAACTGGATTTCCTCACTTGGAGAGTGATTAGTCCTTTGTTATTGGGAAGTTGATTATCAGAGTAGACATTGGACCTGCTGTTGAAGGAGTACTTTGATCATTTTTTGTTTATTTTCATTTGTTTTAAGATGTGGCAAAAAAAAATCTTTACATGTAGAGTGAGAGTTACACAAGTAAAAGCCCACTTTGTGAAACATATAAAGAACTTACACTGTCTATAAACTATGTATAAAAGCATTTGGTGAATTTTGTTAATCATAACTAAATTTATGATGTAAATAAGCAGAAGAAAACGGATAGATGATTAAAATATTGTAAAAAGATGTTGAAAGGTAACATGAATGTTCCTCATGCACAGGTGTTGTGTTACATGTTTAAGAACCAGGATTCATTGACAAGCTGTGACTTTCAAAGGCTATTTAAACAAATAATACGGATGCATTTACATACGAGGCGCAATAAACCATGTAAATAATTACTAAATGTTAGACTGACACAGTTCCTGTTTCAGGTACAGCAGTATTGCTATTAAACCTGAAAGTGTCATAAATGGCTGTGTTGCAGGCAAAACGAACTCAAAACAACTATAAAAAATATAAAAATAATTTTAAAAAAATGTCATTTAAAAAATAATGACAGTGCTGGAAGCAAGAATACAGAAACTAGAAGTAGTTTTAAATTTCCCATTTAGTTATATTTTTACAGCACCAAATCTCAACAACAGTTGCCTCAAGGTGATTTATATTATAAGGTAAAGATCCCAAAATAAAGCAAAGACACCAGAGAAAAAAATAATCAAATGACCCCCTATGAGCAAGCGCTTTGGTGACAGTCGGAAGAAAAAGTTCCCTTTAAACAGGAAGAAACGTCCACCAGAAATAGGCTCAGGTAGGGATGGTAGGTTGGGGATAGGGGAGGAAGACTGGACTACCTTATTCTGTTTTTCTAAGAGAAAACACAAAAAGTGAGCACTAAGCTGTGAGCAAAGACATAAAAAAGGACCACCTGGGAGGACAGTGGAACCCAACTAAGAAATGAGACAAGGGATGTCAGACTAGATAGAAAGAACAAGAGACAAAAGGCTAGTAAAATAAAGTAGGAAGTAACAAAATATGGGAACAGAAAAGTGAACTCGACACAGAGAACAAGAAAAACTCGAGAAATTACAAAAAAATTATCAAAATTAATCAAATTTTTAACCACAAGCTAAGCAGAAAGATAGAAACATGAAGAAAACAAATAATAAGCAAACAAAGAAACAAAATGAAGATATTTAGCAGAATTACAAAAACCACAAAACGCCTGATTAAAGAGAGCGGCTTTGACAAAAAAAAGAAAATGCTTCATTTTCCTCCATCATCTTCATAGCAACCGTAAAAAATAAATCTTGTTTTCACAGTTGTCATACTGCACATTGAACATGTTGAGAACTAATTGATCAGCATGAATGTTCAATAATGCAAACCTTTATTTCATAGTTAGAGAATCCACTCCCCAAACCATGCTGTTTTCCAACAAGTTACAAATTCATATTTTAGTTTCGTCTAAGCATACTGCACATCTTCAGTTTGCAGAAAATGCTCATAAAGTTTTAATTTAAAATATTATAGACAGAAACTGTATTTTTGTCTTTGTACAGTCTGCAAGTCATGTGATTTTTCTGTCCTGCCACTTGAATAAAGATCCGGGGGCGGGGCTTTGTGAAAGAGGATATAGTGTGTGAAACTGCAGCATTCCCTAGGACTCTCATACAATCCTGCTGTAAGTACACTGATGCTGTATCTGTCTTATTAATATTCCCCTGTAAGCACTGCTGTGTATCTCATCATGTAAGACATTTCACAAAGGTCACAGGGCAATGGTGAATGCTGTGTGTAAGCAGGTGGTTACATCTCCTTGTTTGCTCTCTTACTTAAATATGCATAGTTTTAGTGTTTGCTAAAGGTTTTGAATGGTTTTGATGAGGTAAGGATTAAATTTAAAAAAAAAAAATGTGCATGAGAGTTTATATTGAAATTATTTTTTAATGCCAAAGTGTAACTTAAGTTATTCATTTATTTAACTATTTACATGCTTAAAGCACAACTTCCTTTAAGATCTCTTTTTTTGTTTGTTGTACAGAAGTCAGGTACAGCATTATTCAAATGATTCTCCATCTTCTTCATGTCAGGCTAATTATTAATTCATTAGTGAACCCAGATGTTCTTCTGGGAGATTGAAATACAAAAATGACTGTAGAGTGTTTATTATGTACACTAGCTGGGGGTTGTAGTGTGTCCTGTGCTGTTAGTTTTGACACTTTTATTCTGTCATAAATAATTATATGTAGGATGGACTGAGCACAGCTGGAACAGTATTTAAAGTATTGCAGCTGAAATCAGTGAGATATATGGATAAATTATACAGTAGTTGTATAAAGTGCCAGTGGTTGTAAGTGGTGGTTCAGTCCCTGTTATTATTGTATGTATGAGGGTACAGTCAGCCATTTGTTTGTTTTGTCTATTGTGTGTGCGTGTGTGTGTGTGTGTGTGTGTGTTCAGTTATGGGTGGTTGTGGGTGTGTGTATGTTCAATCCATGAGTTCAATTGGGGTCAGATGTAAGGAGGCAGAGTTCAGGAGTCTGACAGCTGTAGGAAAGAAGCTGTTGTACCTGGTGATCTTAGTCCAGAGGCTCCTGTAGCGCCTCCCAGAGGGCAGGAGGGTGAAGAGTCTGTGTGCTGGTAACTGGGGTCTTTGATCATTTTCCCAACCCATATTTGATGACTGGTATTCTGGTGTCACCTGTGGAAAAAATAAACTACTACTACTATTTCTTATTTCAGAATTAAGAAAGCATTGCATAAAATATTAGGTATTTTCATTTACTAGCCTTTTCTGTGGCAATGGAAAAGTAAACAGTGTAGCCTACATTAGTAATTATGAAAATGATTTTTAAAATTTCTGAACTGACTGAAAAGAACTTCAATTCTTGCAAATTGCTTCTCCAGCCACATATATAAGAACAGCAAATATCTTGTTTTAATCAAATATGTCAGAAAATACATGAACAGTAACTAATGGTTACACATGTTTAACCTTTACAATAATTACATTTAGGAACATAATGTGTTTGATTTTACGGACTGAGGTTTATCAGAACAAAAACCTTATATAAGTTGTATAATCATATTTTACAGCAGAGGCAACATTGTTCTAACCCAGCACAGGGTCCCGTTTTTTTACAGTAACCAAATCAATCAGAATCACAATACTTATCAATATCAAATAATGAGAGTAGGAGAATCTGTTCAATTGTTATTTAAATAAAATGCCTAAAAGACCACATGCAGACTGAATGCTTCACCTCTGATAAGCTCAAACGGTTTCATTTGGATGGCGATGGTATTTTGCAAAGGGTCTCAAAAACAGAAAGGGTTTAGTTGGCTTTGTATAAAAATAGAAATTTTCTTTTAGGGGCTCCTTTTACTTTCTTACTTTGTGTACATTCTAGAGCCTGTACTTGAGTAAAGAAGTTGAATCAGTACTTTAACTTTTACTGGAGTATTTTTTAATACTAGTATCTGTACTTTCACTACTTACTATTTTTGCCTGTAAAATTTTGGGAAACGGAGAGTCAAAACTGAACTCTTATTGATCTAAACCAAACTATCTGTAATATCTGCTCTAGATACAGAGATGGATGCTGAAGCTAGCAGAACGATGGAGGTCGCGACGCTCGGCCGGCCCTTCAGCCTCGGGATGCTGTATGACTGCCGCCAGGATTTAGTCATACCTGGTAAGGATTCATATTGTTCTTGAAAAAAACATGTTTGTTTTAATAAAAAGAATTCAGAAATGTTACAAAATACAGTAAATTTGAAAACTGATGAGTGTACCACTGTGATTCAGTGGTTAGCACTGTCGCGTCAGAGTACTCTGTTTGAATCCATGTTCTACCTGTGTTTGTGTAGGTTCTGTCTGAGTACTCTAGGTAACTCCATCAGTCCGAAGGCATGTATGTCAGGTTAACAGGTGATTCTAAATTGGCCCTAGGTGTAAATGAGTGGTTGTCTGTCTCCATGTGATGGTCCTCCAGTATCCTATGACAGATAAGACATAAAACACTGAACTGATAAGTGGAAATGGAAAATGGATTTATAGAGGGACTAATGTAAAAATTGTTCAATATGGAAAAATCTTACACTAATTCCAGCTGTTTGTGAACAATATAATATGTTTACGAGACACCCAAAGTGTCATAAGCATGTGTCACGCAACTTACAAAAGTAAAAATTTACACCTAAGCAAAGATTAAAAACTAAGGATATTTCCTATACTATTATTATTTTAGCTATCTTTACAAGTTTGGTTTTCTTCTTCATGACTTGTCTTTGTTAGATTTTAGTTAACTATATTAACCTTAGTGCACAGATGCTCACTTCCAGCTACCATCTGCATTCCAGTGGCAAATTGTGCTTTTTAGTGAAGTTTTGTTGCTTTAAAAGCTAGACTTTTGAAAAGGTCATTTTTAATCATGTTCTCATGCTGGTAATTGTTCTGCTGAATTTGAATACAACATTCTGATTACTAAAAATGAAGGGGCAACCCGTCTGGTTAAAGCTACAAAGAAAAAAATCCATTATTTTGCAACTACCCAATGAAAAAAACAAAAGCATAGATGTTCTTGTCATTTTTCGTTGTTTCTGTCTAAAATAAAAGAGTATTTTAACTTCTATTTGTTGACAGGAATGACACTGTGGGACTGTAATGACCTGGAAAAAGATAGACGAGAACAAGAACAGCCTAACACTGAATCTGAAATTGTTGCATCGGAATCAATTGAGGACAAATCTTCAGCACTAAATGTTGAAGCATCTCTGAAGGCAAGTTTCTTGGGTGGACTGGTTGAGGTTGGAGGATCAGCCAAATACCTCAATGATCACAAGACATCCAAGTACCAGGCCAGAGTGACACTGAACTACAAAACTACAACTAAGTTCCAGGAACTGTCAATGAACCACCTTGGAAGAGGCAATGTAAAACATCCCTATGTTTTTGAGCAAGGCATAGCAACACATGTTGTCACAGGTATCCTTTATGGGGCACAAGCTTTCTTTGTGTTTGACCATGAGGTTTCTAAAGAGGAAACTCATCAAGACATCCAGGGCAGCTTGAAGGTGATGATCAAGAAGATCCCCTTGCTTTCCATAGAGGGTGAAGGTTCCCTGAAAATGGAAGATAAGGACAAAAAAAATGTTGAGAAATTCTCCTGCAGATTCTATGGAGACTTTTGCCTTCAGAAACCTCCAACAACATTTCAAGAAGCTGTAGAAGTCTACAAAAGCCTGCCAACACTACTAGGAAGCAATGGCGAAAAGGCCGTACCAATGAAGGTCTGGCTGTTACCTCTGACCAGTTTAGATTCTTGTGCTGCTAAACTCGTCCGTCAGATAAGCATCAGATTAGTTCAGGAATCACAGAGTGTCCTGGAGGACTTCAGTGAAGTGGAAATGAGGTGTAACGATGCACTGAGAACTTCCACTGTACAGCAGTTCCCACAGATTAGCAAAAAACTGAAAAGTTTAAAAGAAATGTGTTCAGAGTTCAAGCTGGAATTTCAGCGGATGTTAGCAAAGAGACTACCATCAATCAGAGGAGGAGGAGAAGAGGAGGCTGAACTCGCCGAGATCCTGAAGAAGAGACATTCTTCACCTTTCAACAGCAAAAACCTGACTGAGTGGATGGACTGTAAAGAGAGAGAAATCAATATCTTAAAGTCTTTCACCAACATGATGAAAAACACCAAGATTGCCCCATCTCAGAATAGTCTACACGAGGAACTTCTCAGTGCAGAGCATGGCCTGTGTTTTGTTTTCACCTCACTAGGAAAGGCTGAACCGTACCTCTCAGCTTTATCAAACTACCTTAAAGAAACAACCAGAACAGACATTCACGTTTATCATACTTACAATGTAGAGAAGGAACAATGGT
>VUQR01017942.1:76210-98858 GCA_015108515.1 Hemichromis elongatus | reverse complement strand
ACTGTTTACTGCTGTCACAGTGACAGCTGCAGAATAATAGAATTAGTGACAGTGTCACTAATTCTATTATTCTGCAGCCGAGGAGTCGTAATAAGAATCCCTGGGATCACCAGCGCCCCCTGCCATGAGGCAGGAGAACTGCGTGCCTCACCTAGTGCAGTTTTATGATCGCTCAGCACAAGAATACACACAGTTGTTGATTAAAAACAAAAACAAACACTGTGCATTATATACACCAGCTAAAATATGGAAATTTAGTTCATATAGTAAAAGTGTTCGACATTTTATAGCGACATGCAGAGGGACAGCAATACGGTCTCACTGCATAGCATGCCAGCACCGTTAGCATAGTCATTGCGTAATCCACGGTGAGGCTCAGCGGGCTGCTGCCTCACCGCTCGTCTCTTCTTAGTATTTGAACGGTAAATGTGAAAATTCAGCGATTTTGAAAAAAAATCTAAAAATGGTGACGTTAAATGGAAAAGAACTTTAAAATACAAATCACTGAATAAATATAACCATTTAATTTATTTTTCAATTTTATATTTCCATGATGACAGGTGAGGCACTGCCTCCCCTGACTGCACGTCACTGGTCGCATTCATCATCCCTCTCAAAATGCTGGCTACAGACAAGATCATTCTTGGAGTTTACTTTTAGATCCATTTTCTGTCGCTCTCCACTGTGTAGCTGCAGTGAAAACTTTACTTGTCAGATTGTTCTTGCAGCAGTTTCACAGATGCTCGCCATGTAGCCAAACAGTTGCTTTAGATTGTCAGTTTGGTGTCTAGATGCCAAAGCAGACAACTTGTATTACTAGCTGCAAATTATGCTGTTTTGCCTAACCCTCCGAGGTCCGCAACTCTGAAGTGGGATGTAAGTTGCTGTGTTAAATCTACGCCGGAGGTACACTGTGACCACAAACCCTTCTGAAACCTCTTAGAAACTAACTGTGTTGCATCAGTGCAGCCTGCAAAGACTGTGATTGGCCTTTCTTTCTGTGCGTTTTTCTCTCTCTTTCATCTTCATTTTTCACGCTGACTGGAATAGAATGGATCCATTCAAATAGAGTAACTCCAGTACCAACTAGTGTGTTGGTGAAGCAATGCTGGCAACAGCATTGGCCACTTTCATAGGTTACTTAGTGGGCTCTTAATGGATTCAGCATAGAATTAAATCGTGCATAAAGCAGGCAAACAGAACACACAATTTTTGTTTTTGTTAAAATATTCTGTTAGTCTTTGCAATCAATGAACAACTAAAATAATCATTCTAACTGACAGGTTTTTTAGATAAAAATGAATAGTTTTTAAATTTAAGCGTCAGGAGAAAGCGTCGTATAATGAGAAAAGTGTGTTGTTAACGTCTAATTACGGCTAGCTAGTCAAAACTTAACACTTGCAGGGATTTGCAGGCTACAGTGTGTAGTCACATGATTAATCCACAGTGGAAGAACTCTAGTAATCATTCCAGTGTTGAATCAATGTTTAACCACCTACTCTGTGTAATGTTTCTTAAGGGTTGTTCTTATACTTAAAGCTTGTATTGATTGTCCCACGTGGGTGGGCCATTTTTTAAAGAGCCGGGAGTAAAACCAGCAAATAGGAACGCCGCCTAGCCGGGTTTAGTGCCACAGCTCCGCGAGTTTATACCGATCAGCCTGATGAGCTCACTGACGCAAACAACCAGCATACAGCATCAGTCAGGGTCCGGAGCACCTCAGACGATAACAGCGCAAAGCCACGTCTAACCAGTCGCCACACGTTTCTCACCTCTGTTTGGGAAAATCACTGTTGAAGCAGAGAGCTGAGTCAGATCCCACTGTGTTGCTAAATTCCTCACATAGCTTGCTAGTTTGGCCTCAGCTCACCAAAAAGCCACAGAAAGTTGCTTTTGGCCTTTTGGAATGAATCAGAGCGCTCACAAGGGATTCAAAGGAAGCAATTAGCTGTTTCTCCTCATGGAGGAAAACAACAATCAGAGTTAATGTCACTGTTTTGACGTGCAGTCCGTAACAATCTGACCTATTTAAAATCCAGAATGAGCCCCAACGTAAAAGTGAAATGTGAGTAAACAAGCTAATAGTTCTCGTTCCATATTTAATATTTGATCTTTTGCATTAGATTCTTAATATTCGTGATTGGTTCAAGGGTTTAAATAGTCTATCCCTTAAAAAGGATAAAGAAGATCTGTATGGAAATGTATGAAATTGCTGGAATTCATGTGAAACTCATTTTGGCAAGATTGAGAAGACTCGACCTAATATTGTTTCCATAAGATAAAAGGAAGCATGAACTGGCATATGCAATAACACAAGTATCAGTAAACATGTACGTGTCTCTTTTTAAATGTCTGTTTTGTGAGATAATGAGTCCTAACCGGAGGGAGTGCAGCTGCAGTCAGCTGACTCCCCTCAGTGGTTTGTTTACAAGGCGGAAGCTGGTACAGATCAGGCAAGCAAGGGTGCTCACCCAAAAGAGAAAAAAATAAAAATAAATTCTGACAGTGCAGCATCTGACAGATCAGAGGGAAGACGAGGAAAGAGGCAAGTGTGGACAGAGTGTAACACACAAGGGCGACGAAATGCTCCAGGAGCCGGCGAGGAAGGGGAAGGGAGGGGCGGTACCACAGTGAGCAGGTGAGAGTGACAGAGCAAAGGGAAGAAATGCAGAGTATGTGGAAGGAGAAAAAGCCAGCAGAATATATTTGCCAGTGGGTTCTGACAGCGACTGTGCTGTGTGGTGGAGGCGGAGGAAGGTGAGGGGACGAAATAATGGGGACAAACAACGAGACTCAGGAAGGTATTCGGGTCTAAGAAGAACGCCAAATGAGCGAATGCGCTCTTTTCCATTCTTATTTTTCCACATTGGCTGACCTCGATGCCTCTGTTCAGCCTTCCTACAGCGAGATATATTTTTAGCTTTTGCCAAAGTCTGTCGCTGATACCTCTTTACCTCTTTATTCTTACCTGTTTACTTCTCTTTATTTCCTTTTTTCTCTCTCTGCTTCCATTTCTCTAACCTGTGGACTGCAGTTTTCCAGGGATATCACTGCTCTGGTAAGAAGGGAAATCATACTAATCTTCTTGTCTTCCACTTTCCTTCATCCCTTATGACAAATCTCCCCTTGTCTTGAGCTTGTGTTTGCAGAGGTAGGACAGGTAGAACAGCATGTTTTTTCTCTTATCCTAAAGAGTAGTTTAGGGGAATGAAAGGAGAGATGCGTTTAAAGGATAAACAAATGCCCTGAAATCGTCTGTCAACAGACCTTCTAAATTTCCCTCTGTGCTTTCCACGGTGAGGAAATTGAGTTCTCTTGGACTGAATGTAGATTCAGAGGGAGGCACCCGGCAGCTGAGGTAGTGCTGTTACTGGTAATGCAGCTGTAATCTGACACCTCAGGTAGAGTGCAATCGATTAAAGTCCAACGCCACAACTCTCTCCTTTTCATTTTCTCAAGAGCGTCTGGGCTGAAAGGATGTGGAAATACAGTCTGTTCAGTATTAGGCCAGGAGTTTTTTTCTGACGCCATCTGTGGGAAACACAAAGTGTTTTTCTTTAACTTTTTATCACGGAAATTACCTCGGTGGCTTCAGTGACTGTAGAATTGTGAAGCCATGCTGACAGAAGTAGCGTTAGCTGCCAACAGCAGACAGAGGAGACCCCCGTTCACCCTCTCCTCATGCCTCAGGGCACACTCTTCGGTACCAAAGGTGGGTAAGCCCCTGCCAGATTAATCCTCACTCTGGCTCTGAGGGGTTATTCTGGATTTTCCAGCTTTCTTTCTCTGCTTATTGCCCTCTCTGGCAGACTCCTTTTCCCCACTTGTATTTCTGTTTTTTACAGAGGAGTTTAGGCTACAACATTTGTTTGCCGTCTCCTAGAAAAAGGATTGAGGAACTCTGAGCAGAGCTGTGCTTGATTTGAAGAAATGGCATGCTATTCATTTATTGGTATAGACTGGATCAATCCAGTTGTCCCATCTGTCACGTCCAGTATGCAGCAGCAGTGTTTGACTTTCTGATAATCTTGTCAGCTCATACAAAGACTCCTGTCAATAAATGACACTTCTGGATTACAAGCCCTTCTCCAGTTTTGTAACTTGAGCCACAGTGTTTTTGTAGTGCGGATGTGGTATTTCTATAGAGACATCCTATTGTGGCTGAAATGGCAGCGAAGGTGTAAGAGATGTGGTTTTAAATTCATCTGTAGCAATACTGCTTAAGAAATGTGATTACGGGGCAAAAATAGATATCCCACTCTTTGTATTCTTGAATATTTTTGGAAATGCATTTGCAACAGTTATATTTGTGTCAAGTGCTGTTGTGTCAACTCTACAGCGCTTCCCACTCCATTCTTGTCTTTTAGGAAAGTTTAATATATCTCTTCCCTGGTTAGGTTGATCTCTGTGGATGTGATGGGATTGGTTTAGCTTTTAAACCTCTCTGCAACCAAAGTGATATAATGTCTTGTAATCTCTTGCAGGCGTATTCCCAGGATGCATACCTCAAAGGAAATGAGGCATACAGCGGAAATGCCCAGAATATCCCTGAGCCCCCTCCTATATGTTACCCACGAATAGAAGTCAAGGCTGCGGGCATGGCTCAGTCATCAGAGCCTGTCACTGTCAATGAGACTCCCAGAGGGCCAGTTCAAGGACCAGGTAGGCGAGGGGGCGCCACGGAGAAGAGCTATCGGGTGGAAATCCCTGTTCCTCCTTCTCCTCCCCAGCAGACATCAAAGTCTCAGACGGTGGTGTGTGTCTGTAATGACAATGTGAGGACAGTGCCCCCTGATCAGATTGAGAGGGGGTCTCGGGTGGCTCGGGCTGGACCCAGCCACAGGACAGAGGAAAACCGGTATGGTCCTACAACAGATTCTGGCTCAGCCCGACCAAGGCCCCTTATTCCCTCGGTCCCTGGGAGTGCTCAGTTACAGTACCCCTCCTCCCGCACCACAGAAATGCCAGTCTACTCCCCTTCCTCAACTTCTAGACCTGGAATCTATCCTGACACCTTATCTCCACCTGGACGGCCCTCACAGGACACGTTCTCCACTGCCATTTCACCCAGCGCCAACCACTACTCACCCTCTCCCACTGCTCCCTCCACCTCCCCTCACCAGAAGATTGACTGGAAAAACTACACCACCTATAAGGACTATATTGATGCCAAAAGGCTGCACAGTTATGGCTGCCGCACCATCCAGGAACGCTTGGACACCTTGCGTGCAGCTTCCAGTTCTAGTTCTGTCTATACCCAGCAACGAACAACATCTCCTCCCGTTGCCAGTCAGAGAGGGGCACTGGACTCCCAGGTTAGACGCAGGAGTGCATCCAATGACCGTGGGGTGGATACAGGTAGTCAAGGCGCTACAGCGACAGCTCCTTTGCGCAGCGTCTCCCAGGAGAGGCTAGGAGGCGGGGCAGAGAGGACGATAACAACTAGGAACTGGCCTCGTAGCGCTTCCCAGGATGCTCTGCCTTTCTCAAACCCAACAGGAGTCGCCAAACCTCGTGCTCGGTCTTGTGATTACCTGGGTCAGCATCCTGGAGAGCTAGGTGGGCTTCTCTCTGGAGACAGGTTGGGGGTGGAGGAGAGACTTCAGCTGGGTCAGGGAGAGGAAGCCAGGGCTAGCAGGCAGGGGTCTGGCCTGATGGCTTTACCTCATCTTAACAGGAGTCTTACTGGACAAGAGGAAGAAGGGCATGGATTTTCCAACTCGCCTCTAGCAGCTCCTGTGTTTACGAAAGGTACAACAGATTCTGCACTACCATCGAGGACAGATGGCATCATAATGAGGCCATCACGTCTGCCTGTCAAAAATGCCATCTCAAATGCCTCACCTGCCTTACTTTCCACTAAACCCACTGACCCTCTAAAAGACCAAAGAGCTAACATCGTAGGCAACCATATGGGCTACTCCTCCCCTCTGCACCTGCAGCTCAGATCCAGGGCTGACAGTCTGAAAATAGAGAGCAGGTCAGAGGCGGGGCTAGCAGCCAGATCCTCCTCTTGCTCTGGTCCTTCTTCTAAACTGCCCATGCAGAGACAACTACAGAGTGCTGGCAGTTCTTCTACCAGTAATGGAGCTGTCACCCAAAAGCCAAAGGTCAAAGAAACCTCTAGTTCCACTAATTCTCTTGTATGGACTAACGGCAGTCTTGCAGAGGGTGTTGAAGGACCTGATGCTACAGTTGTGGTCCTTAGAAGGGACAAAAACTCTGGAACTGCTCATGTTCGCCCTCCGTCCTATGTAATAGCTGTTAATGACAACCAGAGAGGAGCGACTCATAAGTCACCACCCTTAGTGAAGGCAGGCTCTGCAGATGCAGCAATGTGCTGGACGTCTAGTGACAGCTACAGGGAGATGCATCTAAGAAGGCTGGGAGACACACGGCAAAAGTTCGGCTCCAACAACTTGGATGACTCTCTGGATTCAATCCCCTTCATAGGTAAGACATCTTATATAAGTTCTTTCTACAGCAACAAATTTGACAGAAGAACAGTCTGTTTTGTCAAAGTAGATCTGTAATTAATTTCAATCCTTTCATGTTTACTTACTAGGTAAACTTGTATTTCCTGATCCAGAACTTAAAAGCAGAACATTCAGACTGCAGTTAATTTGGGGACAATTGTTGCAAATCTGTTGGCACTAAGCATAGAGTTGAACATAGTATTAGTATTGGCATGCCCACAGTCCAGAGTGACAGATGAGATGATTTCAATGTGAGTTAGCTTCATCAGCTAATGATTTGGCTAATTTCACACAGGGTGAGCTATATAAGCTGGTTTATCGTGCCCACAGCTGCTGTTTATCTGCAAGCTGCTTTGCTGCCCACCTCCTCATTTTATGCTGTGTCTGACTTAAATCGTGTCTGTGGTCATTGATCCCTGCTCCTTTCTATACGAGGGCCTTGCTTCTACTCTCCCTGTCTTAGGTTTTCAACAAATGAGTGTATCATGGATAGATGGAAAGGTGAAAGAGTAGAGCCATGCCACCAATATAAATAACTGGAGATGTGAAGAATGGTCTCCTTTTGACCAAAGTGACTAAAATTAATTGTCATATAAATGATCCAGTTCATTTTTTACATAAAAGAAGTTGGGTTCACACTGTAGTTTATTCATAACTATATTTCAGGGGTAATGTGGGTTTTTATAAAGTCTTTTAAAAATATATATAATAGCCAGTGATCTCTTCTCATACATGTTTTTGAATATGTTCATAATTTATTAAAAGTAAAAAAAAAAAAATCATGCGTGCATAATTCCACTATTTAGCAGTTAGAAACCCAAGTTTTAAGTGACATCAAATGAAAAATGAGAAACATATTTTCCTTCAGGTCTTGACATGACACTCCCATCTCAAAATCCACAGTTTAAGGTGGTGTGGGTGATATTTTCCACTGTTGTCTGCCTGGGGACATAAATGTTTTCAGCATCTTCCTGTTTAAAGGACATAAAAATCACCATAACGAAAAAACCAAATGATTATCAATAAAAAATGAGTCTGAACTTCCTGTTTCAGTAGCATTTCATCAGAAAAATGCGTTAAAAATCTATCTACTTTACGCTTGTCCATTTTTGCCCCACTTTTGCTGCTACAAGGAAATACATTGTGTCTAAATGTCATCATGGATATACTATTGCATAATCAGGTGGGGGAATTCCCTGCAAAGTTTGCTCAGTGTGAATAAGAATGAATCCATTTAACCTGTGTTTTGGTTCAATATAGAAATTAGGGTTCTGCTAGTGCTAAAGCAATGCTTGTTTTCAGCATTTTGAACGTGAGACAGTGTAGTGTTAATCGTGTGTTACAACGTGACACCGTACTGCCAGCAAGCATGACATATTCAGACAATCCTTTGGCATCTGAAAGGGCAGCACAGAAAAAGTACACTGGGTGCACACGTACGCACTGACAGAGCTGCTTTCCAAGTCAATAAACGCACACACACTCCCTGAAACATCTCATGTTTCCACCAGTGTTGCACAGAGAAAGAAACCTAAGCACATCGTCCTAATGGACTATGACATAGCGGAGAAATGAGAGCATTCCTGCAGCAATCTGCTTCAATTACATTTCATAGTAAGCTTCCAAACAATTAGCGGAACAACTGCGATTATTTTATTTCATGTATTTTCTTGCAGGGAACAAAATGTAACATACACTACTAGAAAAACATGCGATATGTCACGTCCGCTCATGTTTCTGATTATTCTCTTTTTGGGTTTTTCCTCACGAAATGAGCCGAGAGCTGCATTTACACGTTGAGGTGTTTATAGAATGAAGTTGTTGAGATTGTCCAAATCTCGTACAACTCTAGAGGCTGACAAGCTTGAACTCGACCTTGCATCCTCAGTTGTGTCTTCATTGATGACTCATTACCATCCAATGAGAGCAGCTCTTGTGTTTGTCTGGTGTCCCAGAACCTGCAGGGATTAATCACATCCTCTTCCAGGGGAACTTCAGAGAGGCAGCCCTCACATCTCATGTCCTTGTTCACGGCATTTCGATCAGATTAGATGGAGATCTTGGTGCTATAGCAGCGACGTGTCTTAAAACAGAGCTGATTAATTTACTGCTTATATGTTATTCACTCGATGTGAAGCATCCGGAGCCTGCATGCCAGACTCTTTCCTAGCTTCTTGCATTGATTCTCCAGCAAGAACATCATGGATGAGTGCCAAAACGTAAAAAATCCTTGATTTTAAACAAGATCTAGGTTAATTGGATCCCCCTATGTTCAAACTTCATGCTAAGCTATTCATTCTATCTTACTGAGAAAGTTGGAGGGTAGTTTGTTTATTTATCCCATTTCCTCTCACTTTAAATTACTCCGAGCAACAGCAGACTTGCCCCAGACTCCAGTGTATTTACTCCGTAGATCCACTTTGTGTTTGTGTATTCTGTACTTTGAAGTCTAAGCATTTATTGTGAAAATCTGAACTACAACATATTTCCACAGAAGAAGTGGAAGATTAAGAGGAAGAAATGGGCCTCGTTTAAAATGCTAGCTTTATTTCAGAGAAACCAAGAAGTTGAGCTCAGTTTGCAGTACTATTACTTGATAACAGCAGAGCTCAAAGCCAGCCTAACATCGTCTATAGCTGCTGTGCATGTACAACCTATTTCAGCTTCTCCTTTCTATGCTGTTTTTGACTTAATCAGTGCCATATCTGATGATCTGTATTGTAGAGGGGTCTCAGTCTGACTTCAATATGCATGGACATGAGAAGGCAAGGAGCCCCCCAGAAAAGAGCAATACTGCCTAATGTTTGGAGACCATAGCATCAGTGAACTTGTTGACTTTGAGCTAGTTGCTTGGAAGTCAGCTGTTGTCTTCAAAGCAACTTTGGTGCATCAACATGGCAATAAAACGGCAGTAAGGTGAAGTCTGTCGGCTGTCAGTCAAGTTGGGGTCAGGTTGGCATTTACATGCAATCTGTTGGTGATAATTAGCTGTGAGAAATTGGTGAATATCAGAAAACTGTGTGCATGCAGAGAAATTTACATTAAACAGAAAGGTCTTTTGTTCCTGTAAACTGATTGCTGTGATGGCAATCTTTAAATTAACTGTTAGATTATGAGTGATTGCAGTCGGTCCGATCCGTACTGCAATTATTTGGAGACAGGTTGCCTCCCGTCAGGCAACCTGTGCGATTGCCTTGCAGTCAGTAGTTTTGACCCTAACCACTTGGCTTCGGTCCATGACAGCAGAAAAATTCTTTGCAGTTACCAGGCAACCACCGATTTCTCCTAGTCACAACGCGGTAGAGGCTTATTTGTGCTTCAGTTGTGACTCAAGCATAATATGAATTACTGCAGACTGAAATACAGTAACTGACTTTTTTCACTACAGCGGTTCTGACTGAATTAGCGTCACCGTGTGCTCATATTTTAACCATTTTGGTAAATATCTTGGAACATATCTGGAAGGGTAACGAGTTTATGTTGTCATTTTCCACACAAAACACAAATAAAACAATATAAAAGTCATATCTGTAGAGTCGTTTTATGAGAACTTTATTGTACCCACAGAAACCACATACACATGTATTTAGTGTATTAACCAGGAAAAAAAAAAAACAGTGAACATTTTGTCTAAAATGTGGATAGATGCACGTTCTCCTGCTTAAAGCCAAATCAGTCTTGATGTATGAAAGGGATATCCTCCCAAAAATAAATTGTAATTGTACGTGTCAAAACTCGCTGGCTGCCACCATCTTCCCAGAAACAGAGTTAGAGGTATATAAACAAGTGATTAAAGCAAATGGGCATCTGGCTTGCTTGCAGAAATGGGGTTTGCAGTGTCATGGGAGATGTCTTTGCGGTTTGAGGAAAGAGAGATTTCACAGCAGTACAACGAGCACATGTTTCGCGTTAAATGGCACCACTGAAAGTAAACAGTTTGCAAGGAAATTGTGTCTTTTAGATCTTTTCACCGTTGTTCTTTTTAGCTATTTATCTTTTGTAGTCAGGGCACTTTTCAAGTTAAATAACGGCGACCGTTATGTTTCTGGAGATGAATTTGTAAGAAATTGAAAATGGTATTCTCTCCTCGTGTCACGGTGACCTGATACGTTTGATGTCTCTGGTTGAACCATTTACTTGTGCTCTGCACTATTATAAAGAGAGCTTTCAGTAACAGTGTCCGCTGTGTGGTCTCGCCCTACTTTCTGCATCACCATATTCACTGATAAGATTCATTTCTGCAAATACTTGTTCACCGTACCTGTCTCCTAATTTGTTTTTAGGGTTTGCCGGCTTGCAGATATTGCATATCACACAGTCTCGCCTGTGATGATGTAATGCAAGCTGACTGTAGTGCTTATCAGCTGACTGACCGAGTCTCTGTCTGCATCACGTCGTTTTCTCTCCATACGTCCTTATCGCTGCTTTTTATTGCTGTTTGCTGCAATGTTTGTTCAAGCTGAGACAGCAGACATGAGGTAGACCTTGGTTAATGTTGCTCTAATTTACAGTATGATGGCTCCTACTGAGTTAGGTTGAATTCATTTTAAAGGTGTGGCAGATTAACTGTGTTAGTGCAACAGATATTTGGAACAAAATTATGCCACGGTTAGAGAGTCTGTGGTTTGTCACACCTCTCTTCCCTTTAAGTGACAGCATCAGCTTATCTGAACACTTTATGGCCGTGTACCATTAATGACATTCACTTTATTGTGGTTGTGCAAACTCTGGCATGCACCTCGTGTTTTTGACTTGAACAGTTGAGAACTGAATTGTGAACTTCTGGGGACTTAATGTAATTATTGATTTGTTGTCAGGTCTTCCCGAATCATCTCCACTTCGTCTTCTCTGAGCCTCGGGCTCAGGCTGCTTCATAAAAATAAGCGGCTTGTGTCTGTACTCATAGCTGTGCGGTGCCATTTGTCACATGCCTGATTGAGTCGCAGCAGTTTGTTGCTTTTTATTAACTTCTTGATGATTTCTTTGTTTGATGTTTTTTCTTATGCTGTATAAATTATTGACCTTAATTCTAATAATAGTTTTGCTAATGCTGTTCTTTGCCTCTGACCCTAATACAACAGTAATTTTATAAAAGCTTTTCAAATCTTATGCTATTAGTAATAATTTGCTCGTGTTATTATATTCTAGCCTATAAATTTAAATACAACTTTCACTGGTCCTTTGCATTTTATAAGAGATGGATTTCGGTGAAAAACTAGAATTACTAATGACTTCTTTGCAAGTTTGACTCGATGCAAAACTGTCCAGTGACGATTTTGCATGCAGATTCTGACCATCTGCTGTGCCAGGCGTGACGCTTACAATACAAGCCCCATGCACAGGGTGCTAGTAGAAATCTGGTTATGGCTGCAATATGTTTTTACAGTAACACAGGTTTTCATGTTGTTTAAAGCCAATCCTAATTACAGTTCTGGGTCAGGTCCATATGTTTGACACTTTGCTTTGTAACCAAGCAACCAACCAGAGGGACCAACCCAGCGAGCAAATATATGAAAAGCTGAATATTTGGGTAAAAACCTAGTTAACGTTATAATTTCACTGCAGTTAGGTTAAGAAACTGCCTAAACCGTCTTTTTTGAAACCCGCTGGAGTTTTCATGTGATACTTTTTTAAGTATGTTTAAGCTTTCAGCTGATATATTCTCACTATTATGCTTCATGTAAATGTTCAGGGGAGTGTTTTATCCTTTTCTTGCCTCCCTAAACTCCGTTCGCTCATTTCTGTCCTCAGACGAACCTTCCAGTCCGAGCATCGACCTGGAGAGCGCACACATCCCCGCCTCAGCCGTGATATCTGGAACGCCTACCATCACCACCATCCCAGCCAGCCCCCCTTCTCCCTCCCCGCTTATTCGCCGCCAGCTGTCACATGACCAAGGTGTGTTTTCCATATCAAAGGGTGAGTCACCTTGCTGAATTTGGCGCAGAAAGGGACAGTTTCAAATAATTATGTGACCTTCTTTTAATAGATTCTCTCCGTCTCACAATTATTGAGTCAGATTCTGGTACTAAAACTGAGCGCTCCAAGTCGTACGATGAAGGCCTCGATAACTACCGGGAAGAAGGCAGAGGGTAAGATGCTCTCACAACAGTGCAATCACATATTGGGAAAAAAATATATTCATTTTATTTTTAGCTCTGGCTCTGTACACTTTTAAAGTGACTTCAGTGCGATACGGGTCCATCAGCTGTGTGCAGATGTTGCAATTTTTAACAATCGATTTATTTACTGATCCCTTGTAAAGTCACATTTTTGGAAAGTTTATTGGCAGTGGATGGATTTATGGGTAGTTTACTGCTGTGATTGATCAATTTTGCTTTTACACAACAAAAAAAAAAATTGACTGGACTTTACTTCTGAGGAAAGAGAGACGGTTGTCTTTCCTCAGAAGTAAAGTCTTTGGTTCTGTTTTACTCCAAAACCAAAGACAACGAACACGTCTTGTCTGAACTAATCCCAGTGAAGCAGGTTTTATTATTTGTTGTAGTTTTAAACGCTTATTTTCACACACATCTCATACTTTCTGCTGTCATCGCATTTTTTTCCTCTTCTATATAGGAGGTCCTTGATACCTGGTCTGAAAAGTCTTATGAAGGTAAGTGTTTTTTATGAGCTCACCATCTTTGGTTTATCAGATTTTCCTGCTCAGATATTTATACAACCTTTGTTTCACACTCGTATTATTAAACTTTACAATATTATGGAAAACTGGGAGAGCCGCGGGAGTTGCATCATGCTGCTTTTGTAAATGATTAATTTAAAAGGAGTTTTTCATACACTGTATATGAGTGGTGCACTTCCGCCTTGTCTTGTGCTTGAAAACCTTTCGGGCGTTCATGTGTTTGCTTTGGTTTCGTCTCTGTTTCAGGCTGTGGACAGGTCATCAGATGATTCAGGGTCAAGGAGAGATTCCTCATCAGATGTCTTCTGTGACGCCACCAAGGAGGGTTTGCTGCATTTTAAGCAGCTTCACACAGAAAAGGCCAAGGTGTGCACTGTCTTTGTATGGACCACGCACTGTGCCACAGAAATCATGCCTCACACACTGTTATGGTTTATTAACCATAACTCTCTTTCTTGACGATATCTTCCATATTTTCTCTGATGTTTGCTTTACTCGTTTGAGCAGTTTAGAGTTTCTTGTCTCACATTGTCAACAATGCAGTGATTATACAATAGTAGTGCTTTTAAGATTGTTTGAATTCCTGCCATTTTGCTTTGTAAACTATTCTCTTTTTCATGACCCGTTTTATGTAGCGTGTCGGAGGCGGCATGCGGCCATGGAAACAGATGTACGCCGTGTTGAGAGGAAACTACCTCTGCCTATACAAAGACAAAAAGGAGGGGCACGCACACGCCAACTGCCAGGCAGTGGATGAGCCGCTGCCGATCAGCATCAAGTCCTGCCTGATTGACATCTCCTACAGCGACACGAAGCGGAAGAACGTCCTGAGGCTGACCACGTCGGACTGCGAGTACCTGTTCCAGGCGGAGGACCGGGAGGACATGCTGGCCTGGATCAGAGTCATACAGGAGAACAGCAACTTGGATGAGGAGGTGCGAGTCTTGGGTTCAAACTGTTGAGACAGTCGTTATACAAATAGCAGTCACAAGACCCACACAATTATAAGCAGACAAATTAAGTTAAAGTTCAGTTGTTTGAGTCCAAGTGCTGTGACTCCGCTCGTCTCCTCGGGAGAAAAAAAAACTCTAAAAGAATTTCAAAAATGTCGTGTTCAGATGTGATAAAGTCATAAAAACAGATACTAATATTATCATCTTTGTCACGGGTTAAATAAGCGGTTTGGCATTTTCAATTTTTACGATTTTTACTGACATAATTTGGCAGCTTGCAGCTCAGAAGTTCTCACTAAGAGTGTCCTCGGGGGCTTTCATGCACATTTGCTTTCATCTCCTTTGATTGAGCAAAGCTTTTTTAAGCATGTAGCCTTCTGGCGATGCAAGTTTAGACGTTTTCCTCAACCCATAGCTGCGTAATAAGCATCTGTTTATTTGTTGAAACTTTATGAAATACGATGCATGGCTTACAGGCTGATATATGTGAGTACACTGGGGGTTTTAACGGCAGATTAAGAGGAATTTGATTTTTGAAAACTGACAGAATTCATAATATTTAACTCAGAAAACAGCTTCCAGATCCAGAGGGAACATGTGTTGTACAGATATAATTAAAAAACAAACGAACAAACTTTCTTTTTAAACAGATGAGATGTTAGAATGTTTTTCCCAATTAGTGATCCATAAGCCGCCCTCTTCTCTCTTACTTATATTTTCTAATCATTTGGGCTTTTTCTAAATGCCACAGAGGCAGTGATGTACTTTGCTGCTTAAATGCAGAATTCCTCATCAGGTTTTATCAAAACTCCCCACACCAGTTAGTTTTTCTTCAAATTTGTATTTACGTCTTTCCTCAGTGGTGCTCTTTCCACGTTCTTTCGATTGTAAACATTCATGTGATTCTTGGTACTTTCGGCTGTTCGCTTATTTCCCAGGGGGTCGCCGCAGTGGGTAGATCCGTATATTTGATTTGGGACAGATTTTATTCTGGTTGCTCTTCGTGACGCAGTCCTCCCATTTATCCGAGCTTGGGATCGGCACTAGGAGTACGCTAGCTCGTGACTCAATGGTGTTTATTATGCTTATCTTATTCCAGTTTTTATTATTTGTTGAGAATATGTGGATTTTCAAAAATAAATGTGCCAGTTAGGAGAGCAGGACTCGCTGTGTTAATTTCCTTTTTTTAACTTCTAGGTAACATTTTTGTGACTAAAACTGAGTAAACTGAATGTCTTTGGGTTTTGGTTTGATAAAACGTAGAATTTTGACAGTTTTGTGACATTTTGAGATGAAATGAAAAACAAAGTAGGTGCATATCCCCATATAAGCTCTTTTGAGGACCTAACCAACCAAATTTGTTGTTCTAACGGTCCGCCCTGTGCCACCTGAGAGCTGCAGGTTATGTAACGATCTGTCATAGCATGTAAGGCCAGGCTTAAGGGCACGATTGCACCAGATTTCTGTAGAGATTTATAATCATGTCTCATATCATGCCCAGTCATTTTTTTCCTTGTCTTTTTTCTGATTCCTTTTTAGAATGCCGACTTTACTAGCCATGACCTCATCAGCAGGAAGATTAAAGAGTACAACACCTTGATGAGGTAAGGGTGAGCTCAAAGAAGGTGAGCGGGGAAGGGAGGTTTGTCATGGCTGATGGGAAAGCTCTAAAAGTTTGTGGTCGTGTCCATGTCTCATGCAGCCCGACTGGCAGCAAGACGGAGCCGTCTCCCAGACCCTCACGGCAGTCACTAAGGCAGACGCTGTTGGGAGGGAAAGGAGAGACCAAAGCAACAAGTCCACACTCACCCAAAGCCGAGCAGGAGAGGAAGAACATGCACAAAGGTACAAAAAGAAAAAGAACATTTAATATCTGATGAATAAGGGAATAAGTTAGTAATACTACTTCCATTTGTTATGTATAAGTAGTATATAAACACTTACTGGGGTGGCTGTGGCTCAGGATGCAGAGCAGGTCATCTACAAATCAGAAGGGTGGCAGATTGAGGCGACTGTTGTTGTCATTTGGTGCTAAATAAATAAAATTGAATTGTCTTAAATTTACTTTGAATGGGTCTAGAATGGTTAAAGAAAACTGTGCCGTGTGTTGAAGGGGTTTTGATTTGGTGATGATGGAAAGTTTTCCTTGGAGCATCACTTCTAAAAGTAATAACTCGTTGTTTTACTGTTAATGTTACTTTAATGCAAGTAAGTACACGTTCAATGAGCTGTGCCTCGAGTGCAACGCCAGTAGAGCTTGCTTGATGCCTGTTAAAGGTAATAAACTTGAAGATTGTTGCACCTTGTGCCAGAAACTGCTCAGTACAAAAGGTATTAGAGTAGCATGCAAAGACTGCAAGAAAACAGTCAGTATAGTTCTGTATCCATATCTGGAGCATCACGATAATCCTGACAGTGTAATCCATTCTGTGCTTAATAAATCCTGCATTTGACAGCATTTGGATCCAATTAAGAATAAAAGCAGAAGTGCTCAGGATTTACACACAGTAGCTAAACATTAATCATATAAAAGGAGTTATTGGATTTTACTACATATCCTTAACTTATCCTTCTTAGACATGTAATTAGAGGTTTCTATTGATGGTATCCCGCGTGCTTTCCTGTGTGTGCAGATGACACCAGCCCTCCCAAGGATAAAGGGACGTGGCGAAAGGGAATCCCAGGACTGATGAGAAAACCTTTCGAGAAGAAGCCATCTCCTGGAGTCACGTTTGGAGTGAGACTGGACGACTGTCCTCCTGCACAAAACAACAAGGTTCGGGCTGGTTTTATTAAGTGGACAAACCCAGGGTTCTGCTCTTGAATGGGCCTTTTAAAACATTCCTCTGTGTTCCAGTTTGTGCCTCTGATTGTGGAGGTTTGCTGTAATCTGGTGGAAGAGAGGGGGCTGGAGTACACCGGCATCTACAGAGTTCCTGGAAACAATGCTGCGATCTCCAACATGCAGGAGGAGCTCAATAACAAGGGCATGAATGATATCGACATCCAAGACGATGTGAGTGTCCTTTCATCGATCTGCTGTTGCTTTAATTAAACTCTCCTTGAAGTGTGTTTCCCTAATGGCCTGGAGTATTTTTAAAAGCTGCAGATTGTCAGGTCTCTTATCTACATCTTTGTAGTCTGGCCAGTGTGTCTTTTAACAATCTTTAAAATGCCATATCTATTTATACAGAAGCTGGGTAAGCTTGTATTTCTGGATCACATATATTCCGCACACTAAAAGAAATACAGCAGCAGTAGAAGCTGTAGAAAGCCATCATGCTTGTTTTCCCCAAATGAGCCTTTTGCTAAATTAATTATTTTTTTGTCCAGAAATGGAGGGACCTCAATGTGATCAGTAGTTTACTCAAGTCCTTCTTTCGTAAACTCCCTGAGCCCCTGTTCACCAATGGTAAGTTGATCCTTCTTGCCATCTAGTGGTTAAAAAGGAGAACTGTCATCTGGAAATGTATTCTCACATGTTCTTTTTGTGTCCTGCAGAGAGGTACACCGATTTTATAGAGGCCAACAGGATAGAAGACCCAGTGGAGAGACTCAAAGTGCTGAAGAGACTGGTGAGCAGAAGTAGTTTTGTAACATTAAACCCCATAAAATTGCACAAAATGCACTAAAACATACAAGAAACTAAGATGTCAGATATTAAATTTTTGTCTCTTTTCCTTAAAGCTTCACGAGTTACCGGATCATCATTACGAGACACTCAAGTTCCTCTCGGCTCACCTGAAAACTGTGGCTGAAAACTCTGAGAAAAATAAGGTATAATTTCATGTCATTGTTGCTTTTGTTGTTTACATATTTATGTTATTGTTTGTAGTCTTATTTACACAGTTATTTAGACCACTGTGTTCCGAGTGACTCAGTTTGGAGACGTCTGCTTCCCAAAGAACAAAAAAACCCAACTTTTTTTTAAATATCAGATGGAACCGAGGAACCTGGCCATCGTGTTCGGCCCCACGCTGGTGCGCACCACCGAGGACAACATGACCCATATGGTGACGCACATGCCCGACCAGTACAAGATAGTGGAGACCCTCATTCAAAATGTGAGCGTCAGTGTTGGGTCACTGATTCAAACAGGCACACAAAATGTCATTTTCTCATATTTGTTTTGTGTCTTGCAGTACGATTGGTTCTTCACTGAAGATGGAAATGGAGAGCCAGTGGTGGGTACAGATGTTACTGCTTTTCATGCTGTTTCCTTCTCTAAATACTAAAACAGAAAAGGCAGCTTTGGTGAAGTGAGTTGGCAAATACATGTAGATGGCAAAAAGAAAAAAAACTGAATCAATTTGAAATCATTTATCAGTTTTTACTCAAGGAAAACAAAACATTGTGGTTCAAAAACATGATTAGTGTTACTACCCAGCTCTGTTAGAAAGGAGGGAAGCAACGTAAAACCAGATGGACGTGGCTCAGCCAAGGTATTTATTGCTTAGAGGTTTTCCAAAGGTAAGGAAAGGAGGCACACTGTGAGGGAAAGGAGGGCTTGTGGGTGCTGCTAAATCAAGTAGGAAAGCAAAAAGTGGTAGAACAAAATTTTAGTGTTTTTTTTTTTCTTCTGCCACCAAAAGTTGCTGGTTCCATTCTGTGGCTGAAGTGGTTTTCAGTTGCATCCTGCCCACCATGATTTTCCTTAAAGAAATACTCCCAGTTTCACAATGCTCCATTCTCCAATTGGTTAAAATGTGGAATCTCATCAGTGTGAAAACAGATAAGCTGCTATACACTCTTATAGTAACACCACTGCCTCTAGTGGTGTTTCTGAGTATTGCTCATGTGCTGTGTGCTACATGTGAGAAAGGAAAGCGTAATTCTCCTTATGTTGCTCAGAGTACATGTTTGAAAACTGGTTTTAACTAACTAATTCAGCACCAGAGAAGTTAAGTAACTGTTCATTCAAAGGAAGTGAACAACATCGAGCTGCATGTATCAGCTGGTAACCACGCCAAATGATCATGACCTGAGTGAGGTCTGATAAATAGGCACACAGGGCAGTCAATGAACATTGCTATGAAGTCAACCTGCTTTTTGATTGGTGAATAAAGAAACCAGTGCAAAACCGTTTTACCTTTTATGATGAAAGATTTCCCCAAATCAGATCATTAACTTCTCCTTCCTCCTTTCAGACTGTGTCCCAGGAGGAGAGTGCAGTGGAGTCTCAGCCCGTCCCCAACATCGACCACCTGCTCACCAACATCGGCCGTACGGGCACATCGCAGGGTGAAGTATCAGGTAACACGCTGGCTTTTGGCAGGCCAACTCTGTGGTGGGTTAACCTTTCTCTACCCTTTCACCGCTGAGCACTGTGGTCAGAGCTGGGAGGGACCGGTTGTGTTTAAGACTAGAGACAAATGTTGATGATGCTGCTTCTTCTTCCCCAGGCCAAGCCTCCCCTTTTGCTTTTTTTTGGCTGTTGCCATTAGGAAGAATGGCTAACACTGAGTCCAAACAATGAATTCTCATCCTGGGACGTTACATAATGCCATTTGGTCAGATGCCCAAGGTGTCTTTTGGCCCTACTTTTGTAGTTCTATTAAATTGTTAGGTGTTAGTTCATCTGTAAGCATGGTAGTGTCAGAAATTATAAGCCTAGCAGCACAGTTATTGCAGTTGATGCGACTGTGGTTCGCATCCTGTTTTGAGCTTTGAAGGCTTATTCTTAGCTCAAACTGGGCTTTTGGGGGTCACATATTAGCAAAAGTCTTAATTTTCCTAACCCCACTTATGTTACCTGGTTTAAAAAAAAACATTTTTATTCCAATTCTGTGACGGTCAAAACCTTTCTGGGGAATTGCACTCATGGATTCTTTAAATTTTTATTCCCTGGTTACGTTTGGACACTAACAGCTACACCTCTTTACAGACCTGTTTCCTTGATGCTATAACTCGGCTCGTTAAGCACTACTGCAAAAGGACACCTTCTGCTGAGACACGCCAGCAGCTTTGACAAAACGGCATTATTTGACGCCCCGGAAATGAGAACGGGCCGGTCCAAATGCCTGTGTGGGTTTCAGCGGGCAATTTATTTACATCCCTAAAAGGATGCAACAAATTGCCTCCCTCCTTCATTTGCTTTAAAATCTATTCCTCCTTATCGGTATATGCTAGCCTCTTAAGCAGTTCTTTTTAAACAACCTTCTGTCCTTTAACACCCGCTTTTTGGTCAATCTTCCCTGTTTTCTCCTCTTTTTCCTTTTTCCCTACTGTTGCACTAATACGGCATGCTCTTTGGCACGTCGGAAATAGATGTTTTTACAGTAAAAGGCGACCTCTGATTCCTCTGTCTCTAGTGAGGCTCTGTCGGGTGTCCTAACGGCTTTCCCAGCATTCACACATACTGATCTTGACACAGGCCAAGTGGGAGGAGTCTATCACACCATGATGTCACTGATGGACTCTATAATGTCTGTGATGGACAGCTGGAACTGTAGGAAGAAGGAGGATTGTTGCCCGCAGTGTAGCTGCCTAGTCTGCAGGAACCCGCAGCTATATTAAGAAATGCCAAAGAGAGAGAGAAGAAAACAAAACAAAACAACAACAAACAAAAAAAAACGTTAATCAAAGTAAGCTTGATGAAAAGGGGAAGTGAAGCGGCAACACGGTACTGTACGGTGTCCGGTTTTCTATCAGAGTATACCTAACACAGGCCGGTGCTACTGTCTGAAAGGCTCTCCGCTGTCTCTCCTCACTGTCTCGCAAGCTTGCCAACAGGAGAGATAGCATGGTACGGTTTCTACGTCACCGGTCAGTGTGCACCTGCATATTGTGCCTCCATCTGTATTGTAAGGGGTGTATAGGGGGGCTTGGCTATGTCACACAAACACAAATTTTAGCTAAGGGACGCTATGAGTGACAGATTGCAGAGCAGGTGAGGACTGATTATAGGCTTTCCTTGCTGACACACTCATTCTCATGTAGTGTCTTCTCTTCTCATATAGCTAGCCCCTCTGTGACCCCCCCGTCACCTTCATTTTTTTTTCTTTATTTGGTTTCTTCCATAGATGTTTTCTGTCATCACTGTGTCACTGTGTCTCAGACCTCATATCATCTCACATTGCTTCATCGGCAAATTCGGTATCGACCTGTATTAACAGAAATGGATCTGTAACATCGATCTCCAGTTAGAAGCTTAAAACATATTTGTTATGTTAATACTGGAGTTTAATTTTAGGCTTGCTTTTTTTTTTAAATAAGGTTGACAGTTAGAAAAAAAAATGGGTAGGAAAAGGACTGTCACATCATTAGATTGTCACTGTACAACTATTTGGGCCAAAAAGCTTCATGACAACATTATTGCAATATCTGGAAATTTATAACAAATTTATAACATTCAAATTTATATGCAACTTTGTTTGTTGTGTGTTTATCTCCTTTTTGGCAAATTAGTCTTAGTCAGAAGAAAGAAGCCATGACGAGATGTCTCCAAAATCTCTGTACACTCAGGTTTTATCATAGACTGTATATAAACAATGGAAGCAACCACTGAGAGAATAACTGTTGACTTTTAAAGTTCTGTGTTCAAGCATGAGCTGCGAATTTAGACTTCTGCCTTAAACTTGACATGGCAAGCGAGGGCTGGGTTTAACTGAGAAGCTGAAAATACTACCAATTCATTAAATAGAGACCAGTCAGTCAAAAAGAAGCCAGACTCTTTATTGTCCATTTTACGCTACATGAAATCAAAATTTACTGACTAAACATCAGCTGAACATTCACCTTTTTAAAGTTAGCTAACAAAGGCAAATCGGCAACAACTAAAGCTAGCCAGAACTCAGAGCCAAACACAAGCCAACAGGTTCAGTATGAGACTCGGTATGAGAATAAAACCAAAGCTGTTACAAGAAAAATAATGGAGGAGAGTGGGAAAGACAAGACGGATCAATGTCCTGTTATCTGATGAATTTATCAACATGCCGGAAAATGATTCAAGTAACTGGCATTTATTTTGTTATTAAAAAAATCTGTTGCGCAGACTTTTGTTTGGTAAAATATGTCAGGTAAAGTTGGCAAATTTCATTCAATTAGATTTCTTTTGCAAAGAATGGACTCAGTCCCTGATTACTATTAACAAAAAGGTACAGGTAATAGAAGGCTTTTGGTGGTTCTTCCATTTTTTATATAAGTCTATGAGTTGTGGCTAGCTAGCAGCTACTGTGTCATTAGCTGGCAATTAACATTAATGTGCAATGCTCCTAGCTGTATTCTCGCATGTCAAAATGATATGAACTGGGTCGTTTACAGTACCAAATTAAGTTTTGGACAGTTTCACCTCTTCATGGCTTAAAAAACGATATTAAACTCAAGTGTTTCTTAACCTAAAGAAACCTTTTAGAACCTAGTTGGATGATCTGAAAAGTAGGACAACCCACAGAGGTTGAAATGGCTTGACACCTGAGAAGTTGACACTTGCAGTGACAGTTACAGCAGAAGCGTTTTTTCATATTTATTACAGTGCAGCCCAAGAAATTGTTGGGAAATATCAGCATAAATCGTCATGTGTGGCCACTGCCAACTTATCCTTTTTTTTTTTTTTTTTTTTTTAAATCAGAAATTTT
>VUQR01017942.1:51584-70553 GCA_015108515.1 Hemichromis elongatus | reverse complement strand
AACGGAAAAGCAGAGAAAAAAGGAAAAAGTTTTAACAAGTTTTTAAAAAAAAGACTTAAAAATAATTTTAAAGAAAAGTTAGTGTAAATAAAGTTTAACACAAAGCAGAGAATGGTTTTGTTATTCAATGCCAATGTTTTCAGTTTCAATTGTTATTTATTTAATACCACAATCAATGGTCACTCTTCTGGCTCCATAGACAGCAAGCTACCGGGACTTTCTCCTGTAGTTTTATAAATTAATTCTTAATATTTGAAGTCAAAGAGTCATGCTGACAGATTGCTTTCATTTTCTAGAGTAGCGTAGCGAAATTCAGTTAAATAATTAGCAAAATGTATTATATTGAAGGTTGTATGTCATGAATTTATTTTTATTCTTGCAGCCCTGCCGCAAAAGCATATCAGATGGCGTAAAGCCGCAATACACCACGGCTCAACGTAGGCACTAACATAACCCAGTATACGACAGATACTGCTAAGCTTTCTGCTTTCGTAATGATCAGAGCTGTGAGTAAAGGTTTGAATGGGTGCCATTACCCCGTCTTACTTGACTAATTAAAAATCTATACTTATGTGACCAAAATCAGAATAAATTCATATTAACAAATACAGCGTGAAAACTGGTTTAGAGGATTAAACTGCTCCTGAATAATATATTTTTTATTTTACTAATTTTTCCTAGAGTGAGATGGACTTTGTTTTCATTATGAAGGACATTTTCATTCACTAGATTTACTCTAGTGCCGATGGGTTTTTTCCTTTCTTCTTTTTTAAAACCTAAAATTAGAGGGCTTAGGACTCAGATATAAATCACATAAAACTCGCTCATTTCTTGTTGTGTTGTAAATAAATAAACCATGGCTTATTAAATGCAGTTTCCAATGACAGTACTCGGCAGTACTCAGTATCATTACAACTCCATACTTCCTGTTTCTCAGTGACATAATTAAGTGTTGGCTGACGAGCCTCACACTTTCGTAATCAGCATACATAAGCATGTTGAACAATTAAAAAATAAATAGAAGTAAGCCCCATGATGTTGAAGAAGCGATTCACAGCTATAAGGTCTGAATGGATCCTTTACCACATTAACACTCAAGACAATTTACACATTTCGCTTTATTATTATTATTATTAATTTTATTTTTGCAAAAGACCAAGCCTTGCCCTGTCATTGCATCAAATCATCAACAGATGCAATAACCATGAACCAAGATGCACTATTCTCACGGTCCTTCCACATAAAACGCACTAGTTTTACTTTCTGCCGAGAAAAAAAAAGCTCCGCTTCGCGTGACGTAACATAAAAGCGAGCCCGTGTTTTTCCGCAGAGCTGGATACGTTCACTTTATGCAAGCCTCCATCTGACCTGACACCTGTGCACAGCTCAGGTAAGACAGAGTTTGCTTTAATGAATGAAAGGAGACCTATCTGCACGTGGAAGAATGCTGTGTTAATTTGGCAAGACTATTTTGTTTTATTTAATCATTTTTTAGAAAACAAAACAAAACAAAAACTTTTTCTGGGGTATGGCATCTTTTTTTTTGGCTTTGGTTTAACCTTCTGTTGTCTTAGATTGGAAATTATTGTGATATCATAAAGATATTTGATATTTTCTTTAATAATATTCTGAAATCCCGTCTTTAAATATTTAGATTATTGTTACATAAAAGAAGCAGCAGCTGAGTCCCACATGAACGTGTTAGGTGAAACCAGAAGAACAGGTGTTGCAACAACCTGTCTGTTGTCCAAAACAAAAACGCTGAGCAGCAGAGATCCAGTTCTCACGTTTTTTCTTTCCAGTCTTTTGAAAAAAACGTGACCTGCAAATTTACCACAACGGGGAACAATAAAAGCAAAACAATGCAAACAATTGCAAACAGGCAAATGTTTCAATTCCCCGCACAGGAAGTTATAGGGTTTTTTTTGTTGTTGTTGTTGTTCTGTACCATTTAAATTTAAAAACTTTTTACAAAGTGCGCATGTTTAAAACATTTACGCTTTTAAACCACTAAAAACAGCCATAATGTGTGCTAAAACAATGCCCTGAACTTCATGGGCTTTTTTTTTAAAAAAAACAAAAAAACAAAAACAAAAAACATCCTGAGTCAACGTAATATTTAATCTGCCCAGAGTATAACGTATCACATCCCTGCTTTATTTAGGCAAACTCAGTTCATGTAGCAATCAGTCACAGTAAAACTGGTAGAACTCTGCCGCTTTGTGGTTGAACTTTTCATTACGTTTAAGAGATTATTAAGCGCTTTGTCCGTGACTGAGTGAAGCGAAGCTACAACTCCTCCACATGGAAAGAAGCCAACTGAGGTAGTTCAGGGATATGACAAAGATGCCACATGGACCCTAGATGTGGGTAGATCATTCTAATAGTATCAATAAGAATGCTGCTATTTATTGGTATCGGCTATATACTAGCACAAAAGGAAAGATACTTTGCCTCTTTGTTGCTACTAAATTGTGTTAAATATATATATTTTTGGAAAATGAATAAATATACCTCAAATATGCACTATGAAAGATGTCTGAACCTTTTTTGTCTTGACCTGGGCATTTAAACAGACATTGATCCAAAGTGCTTCAGAGAAGAGCACATTTACATTCCAGGTCTTCAAAAAACAAAAAAAAAACAAACGAAAATCCAAAATACATGAAAGCTTGAAGGTGTGTTATGTTGTGTTAGATAATTATTGTGGAAAGTAAAGAGACACTCTCCTACATAAGTTCCCTTTATAGCAGGGTAGGGAACTCCCGGCCTCAAGGGCCGGTGTCCTGCAGGTTTTAGATCACATCCTGGGTCAACGCACCTGAATCAAATGATTAGTTCATCCCCAGGCCTCTGGAGAACTTCAAGACATGTTGAGGAGGTAATTGAGCCATTTAAATCAGCTGTGATGGATAAAGGACACATCTAAAACCTGCAGGACACCGGCCCTTGAGGCATGGAGTTGCCTACCCCTGCTTAATAGGATCAAATATTAGTATTGGTATCGGCAATCGTTAAAAGTCAGCAATTTAAGCCAAAACCAATAACTAATAATAACTTATAAGAATATACTTTAAAAAATGTCAACTTGTGCAACTGTTTACATCATCAGAGTTTATGTAGATTGTACCGCCTGTTAGCTCAGCTGTGTACACAAAGGTTTCATAATCTAGGCCCAGTAGCTTTGGTCAGCTGTTCACGTGTCATCTGTTAATACCCTAATAGGGCTTCACTACCATAGTATCTCTTGTTCTGCTGCTTTATATCTTACAAATGTGGGGCATGGCTGTTTGCTGCCTGTATCAGAGTTACCCAATCAGTAATTATGTGAACATACAGTGATGTGATTTCTTAGCTTTGCATGTAAATGTTTCACAGCAAGCAAATTTTAATATTAGTTAAAGATACATTTAGTAAATAGAAAATGCAGTTTATAAATATCCAGACCTGATTACTGCCGAGCAGTCAAAAAAACACAAAAACACGTGATGATTCCCAAGACTTCTGGGAAGATATTTTGTGGATTAAAAAGACAAAAGTTGAACTTAACCTTGTGCCTTGTTAAAGCAGATCACCATAGTAACAGTGTGGTCTGGGCCTGCTTCGCTGCTTCAGGACCTGGACCAATTACTTGCTGTAATTTATAAACTATGAATCCTGGTCCATACCAGAGAATGAAAGAGTGAGCCAGAATCCCTCCACAGTGTATGAAAGACTCATTGTCAGTCATCACAAACACCTGATGTGCAGTTCTTGCTGCCAGTGGTGGCACAACCACTTGAAAAACTTTTTTCCCACTTAATAAATAAAATCACCATTTAGAAATAAGATTTTGGTATTTACTGCAAATACTTTTTCACAGCACTGTAATCCCTTCTGTATTAAACTGACAGTGGATAAAATTGATGAGCTGTATGTTCATCTCCTGTATAACAAACCTTCTGTTATATTCTAAAGGAACCATGTCTGCCGTCTACCTTCTCCTCCTGCTGGTCCCCGCCATCTCGGCTCAGACCTTTCGCTTTGGTGCCTGTTCCACTCCGAAGGTGCAGTCCAACTTCAGCCTTCAACAGGTGAGCACAAACAATGTTCTGGATACTTGCAAAGTGAGCAAAGAGCTGTGCACAACTGATGGCTAGTCTTTGTTTACAGTACCTGGATAAGTGGTATGAGATTGAGAAGCTGCCTGCATCTTTTGCCCGAGGACAGTGCATCGAGGCAAATTATTCTGTAAGGAAAGATGGGACCATCCGAGTGTTGAACTCTCAGGTTGTGTAAGTAGTAAGCAGTTAAGATTGATTAATGACTGGATTTTACACCTACGGGTTGCAACTTGTGGATTGCTTTCTTAAGTAGCACAATTTATTAAGGAAATGTAGTAATAATAGACTGGGATATGACTTTGATATAAGTAGAAACCCAAAAACATTGTGGCCCCTGTATAGCTGTATATATTGGATTTTATACCTATATTTACAGACTTTATGCTGTAGTTTTGTATTTGCTGTATCAATCTTTACATCACTGGAAAACAAACAAGCAAACAAAAAAAAACAAACCTTCCACCAAACACACTTTGAATTTGGCAACAATGACAGGTATTTTTTTTCCCCCCTGCAGGGTGCAGTCTAACGTTTGTTTGCAGTGAAGTTTTGTTTGACTTGTTGAGGGTATGGATTTAAGGTGTGCACAAAGCACGTTTCTTCTCGTGTATTGTACGAGGAGAAAGAAAACAACAAATCTGAGTGACATGGCTGACGTCTTGACCCTGAACTGTTGACTGAAGGCTCGGTGGTGGCACACCTCATGTGGCGTTTGCCTGTAATGACACAGGGTGCCTGTTAATACTGAATGTTGTTGGCAGAAGTTTGCACGATGGGAAGTGACAGAAAAGTGATTTTGTCTAATTTGCTGTAATTTGTCATGGTAACAAATAAGTATCTTGATGAACTCATACAGCACGTTTGTCTCTCAGGGGTGCTAAAAGGGAGTTTTTAGAAGGGACAGCTGTGGTTACACACCCACAGGAACCAGCCAAACTTGGAGTCGCCTTCTCATATTGTAAGTATTTTCTTATCATCCCATTTAAATCAGAAATCCATAGTGTAGTAGTTTAAATATTCACCTTACAAGCAAAAGATCCTTTTTTAATTCCTTAGAAGATTTGAGATGTTACTGGTACACCTAACAAAGATTTCCAGTGTCGTTTAATGGTGCTCTCACGTGCTCCTGTGGCTAACCAGCAAGTTGTGGAGTAGGTGGGAGGATTTATCCAACATCGTCTTTATCCTGAACAACATCTGCCTCTCAGACACCCCCTTAAGAGAGTCCAGCTCCATACCCACAACAGTGCTGGCTTGTGTATCTACAACAGGCTCATAGAAAATCCTGAGCATCGTCCAACAGATGTAGCAGGACCTCAGCCGCCTCATAAAATACAGACGACTCTGGCCCTTCCTGTAAAGTGAAGTGGTGTTCTTAACGCAGTCCAGTTTATTGTCTGTGTTTACTCCAAGGCATTTATAATCCTCCTCAATGTCCACGTTGTTCCGTGGATTGCAACAGGGGTCAAGGGTTTCCTGGTCTTCCTAAAATCTGCAATCTTGGTCTTTGCCACATTGAGCTGCAGATGATTCTGCTTCCACCAAGTAACAAAGGAGTCGACCAAAGCCTGGTACTCTTACTCATCATCCCTGCTGATGCATCCAACCACCGCAGAGTCATCAGAAAACATCTGAAGATGGCAGGTCTCTGTGCAGTGGCTGAAGTCTGGGGGGTAGAGAGTGAAGAGGAAGGGGGAGAGGACGGTCCCTTGTGGAACCCCTGTGTTGCTGATTACCTTGTCAGACACACAATGTGGAAGATGCACATATTGTGGTCTTCCTGTCAGGTAATTAACAATCCAGGACATCAGAGAAGCATACACCGTCATTGCTGTTAGCTTCTCCCCCAGGAGGGTCGGCCTGATGCTGTTGAAAGCACTGGAAAAGTAAAAATACATGACCCTCACAGTGCTCGCCGGCTGGTCCAGATGGGTGTAGACAAGATTGAGCAGGTAGATGATAGCGTCCTCAGTTCCGAGACGGAGCTTGTCAGTGGATTGAAGGGGATCCTGATGTAGTCTGACTATGGGTCGGAGCTGGTCCAGGATGAGTCACTCCAGGGTCTTCGTGATATGGGAGGTCAGTGCCACGAGCCTGTAATCATGGGGTCCACTGGGACGTGGCATCTTTGGTACACGGACGAGACATGATGTTTTCCACAGCACTGGGACCCTCTGCAGACTCAGACTCAACATGAACACTTTATAAAAGGACACCACAAAGCTGGGGGGCACAGGCCTTGAGGATGCGGGGACTCACTAATGCCCTTGTCATCAGTATCCATATTGTAATTTATTTACCCTCAAAGGAAAAGTTGCTTTTTAATCCCAGTAAATAGCCCACTGAAAAAAAAACTTGATGCTTTTTTTTGTTACAAATTGCCACAATATTTTGTTACAATACATTTAATTCATTTCAACATAAGATGCATGGTTTATTTCATTGCATATAGAAGGCTAATAATATATACCTTAGTAATTATATAGTGGCTTTGTCATTTTACTTTTTATGTCTCTGTATTTGTAATTAAAATATTATGTTGCATCAATTCTGCTTCTTTGGAACCTCTGCCATGTAAAAGTGTGTTATCTTTATTTTCTCTGTGTGTCTGTGCTTTTTGTTACCAGTTGCACCCTATGCACCATACTGGGTATTGGAGACAAACTACACCAACTACACCATTGTGTACTCCTGCACAGACATTCTGCGCATATTCCATGTTTACTATGCCTGGATTCTCGCACGGTCACCCTCCCTGCCTCCAGCAACGGTGCATTACGCCAAACAGTTGTTGACTGATGAAGGAATTGATATTTCCAAGATGACTCCCACATATCAGAACTGTGGAAATATCTAAGAACTGACAGAGAGGTTCATTCATTAAAGAAACCAGCCCCTAAATGACAGTATATCTGTTTCATTGTTGCTAGTTTTTTTTTTAATTTGGCTATTCTTTTCATCATTTTAATTTTGTTTTTTAATTACAAAGTGAATGTACTGAATATTCTTGCAAAGAAAAAGGCAATACAATAAAAAGTGATTGGATGTGAATTAGTCAATGAAATAGCAACATCACTTTTATACTCTTATTATTTACAACAACAAGTAAATCAAACTGTTCTTGGTGATGAAACAAAACGAAACTGTGGAAATGTTCTGTTTAGACCTGCATTCAATAAACAGTTTTTGGCTTCTTTTCGTCTGAACTGGAAATAATCCAGTGAACATACAGTCCTGACTCACAGTGATGTAACAGATGATGCTATGTGCAACTTTAAATGCTAACAACGCTGAATGGGTCACGACATCAACACTGTGTGGTGAAAATCAATAGCAGAATCTTCCTAGGAGTAGACAAAATCACTCCAAAGCCAGACTGCGTAACGCTCAGAAAATAAATATGACTTTTTTTAGAAGGGGTGCCAGGAGAAAGCTTATTCTCTATAAACAACATGGAAGCACCGATTAGGTTTGCAAAGTTGCATCTGAACAAAGCACAAGACTCCTGAACAAAGTCATAAATGCACCGCTCCACATTTAAAAGGAACAGAGTTGACCAAAGTGCTTCATGATCAGTTAAGAACAAGAGAAAACAATAGAGAAACAAATACAGATAAATGAGAAGACAACGTATTAACATTTAAAAAAACAAGCCTGATAGTACTCAAACTGAGCTTGAAGTAAAAGCTAACGTAAAAAATGGAGTTTTAAGACGTGATATAAAAGACCGAATACACTCTGAAGTATGAATAACACATGGCGGATTATTCCAGAGTCTAAAACTGCACCTGTAAAATCTCCTCTATACTTCAACTGGGTCCTCGGTTGTACTTAAGAGCATCTGGTTAGATGATCTCAGTGCTCTTTTGGAGTTATAAATGTTGAAGAGTTCCCTTAAATAACTGGGCACTATATTATTTAAAACTTTAAAAGTAAGAAAAAGAATCTTAAAATGAATACGCTATTAGGGAGCCAGTGTAAATTTGCTAAATGGTAAATGATTTGAGTGGGCTCAAACTCTGCACAAGAAACTGATAACATCAAATGGAAAATAATTAATCCAGGTATCGCTGCCAAAGGTGGCGACTGAATCACAGGATGTAGTTTTCACATGACTCAGTGACTCATGGGCCACAAGTTGGCATGTTTCATGACTGTAATGACTCATTGTTTATCCAAGACATAAAGTAAGTGATGTAATGTAAATGCCATCATGTATTTTTCCACAGACTGTTTATGAAAGATTTTTCAGTCAACTCATACCTCTACCTGACATCTGCACACAGGTCAGATAAGAAAGCCTTCATTAATTTAGTCAAAGGGAAGTGCACTAAAACTACTTTATTTGGCTTTTTATATTGATTTTATATTGATTGATTTATTATTAGGTTTCTTCCTCTCTTGTCCTAAATAGAATTTTGCCAAAGTTTTTACATCTTTTTCTTGACTTTTAACCTGAAATGCCAATTAAAATATTTTGAGCAATAGTGTGGAACAAGAACATTCCTGGAAGCTTTCGTATGAAAAACAAGAAGAACGTGTGTGGCATTGCGTGATTTTGTGCAAAGATAGAAAGCCCACACACAAAGATGAAGACATTTCTCTTTACCTCCAAGTCATTACTTTTACTACTAAATGGAGAAAATGTAAATACTTACAGGCATAAAAACATTCTTTATTACTCACTTCATAAAATATGACAGAGAATAATGTGGGCTTTATTGTAACCCTTAAACCGTTTAAAATTGTATATAATATTTCTTACAAAGAACTCCTCTACCTTCAACACCAGACAGTTATTATTAAAGTTCACATATACCTTTTGTTTGTCATCCTTAATTCAAAATAAATTCCTAAATAATGCAGGTTAGAATTATAAAGAAAAGAGCGTATCTAAAATATGTCAATAAATGCCACCAGGTTGAGCATTTTCCATGTAAAAAAACAAAGAGACAACAACAGCTAATGTTAAAATTGTCATTCAATTTCCATGTTTCTAAAGAAATTTGAATACCGCATACATTCATTGACATAGTCCTCAATTATGCACAAATTTAAAGTTGTTAAACCTGGTTTGTTGCTTGTGTATTACTCCTCTACAAAGGTGATCCCCTTATTTAGTGTCAGAATAGGGCATATTGTACATTGTGTGAAGCCCTGTTGAGTGACATGTTTGTTTTGTTTGATCGGTGTGTCACAAGTGTTACCCAATCAGCACCTACGTGCACATTAGCCTGGCCTTGTTAAAAAGACAATGGAAACAATTGATGAGCTTCAGCTTTAGGCACACTGTGCAGCATAACTTCACATAACCTCCCCCGATCTCCTGAAGGAACCATGTCACTTGTCTACCTTCTCCTCCTGCTGGTCCCTGTGATCTCAGCTCAGACTTTTCACCGGGGTCCCTGTCCTACTCCAAAGGTGCAGTCCAACTTCACTCTTCAACCGGTGAGCACAAACAGAATAATTTGTTTGGTTTACTTTCCATGTATACTCAGTATATAAAGAGATTGACAGAACTAATGGCCTGCCTTTGTTTGCAGTACCTGGGAGAGTGGTACGAGATTGCAAAGCTGCCTGCTTACTTTGCAATAGGAGAGTGCATCCAGGCAAACTATTCTATGAGGGAGGATGGGACTGTGCGAGTATTGAACTCTCAGGTGTTACACACACTGAACAAGTAAGTAGTGATGACCGGACCGTGTGCTCATTTAGCAGGGCAAAATATCTCTTTAACTTCAGATTTTCTCTCTGCCTGCCGGTGTGACAGATTACATAAGGAGACTCATACCGCTGTCTCTGTGTGGTAGATTTAAAATGCTGGGAAATGATAGAAGATTGATTTTGTCTTTTTGATTTGTGATATTGTTTGAATGAACAAATAATTAGTATTTTAATATATAATGTTGTGCACATATTTGTGTGTCTCAGGAATGGCAGTAGGTGGGTTGTAGAGGGGACAGCAAAAGTTATGGACCCAAAAGAACCAGCCAAGCTTGGAGTCCAATTCACATCCTGTAAGTACCCATCCTATCAGTGTCTTTTATGACATTTGGGACATTTTTTTTTTGCTTTTGCTTCTTTCTAAAAAATAAATAAAGCCTGTTTTGTTTATTTCCAAATCATCTATATGCAGATGATACTGTAATTTATATACGCAAAAAATCTGACATGAATTCATCTTTTTTCCCATAGAAAATTGTATTTGAGAATTTTTGTCTGAGTGTCTGTGTTTTTTGGTTTCCAGTTCTTCCCTACTCTCCATACTGGGTTGTGTCGACTGACTACACCACCTATACTGTAGTGTACTCCTGCACAGACATGTTTAAGATATTCCATTTCCACTTTGCCTGGATTTTCTCACGGTCGCCCACCTTGCCTACAGTGATTGTGGATTATGCTAAAATGCTGTTGATTGAAGAAGGAATCGACATTTCCAAGATGACCCACACAGATCAGAGCTGTAGAGTATAAGTGAGGTCTAATAGACACTCTTTAGAATTTTCCATAGTGAATATTTTAGTTTATGTGTATTACTTTGTTTCCTTTCAATTTTTGGCATTTGTTTAGGACTTTGATTTTTTCCTTCACAGTTTAAATACACTTTTCACTTAAATGATAAGTTAAAATCTAAAATATTCATTTGGAAAAATGAGGAACCTATACCCACTACATTAATGTATTCATTTAAGAGAATAATGTTTACTTATTTACAATAGCCAGTGAAATAAGCTGTTCTGCGTAAATTAAAGTTGCATCCGTTATTTAATTGTTTTGTCTCTTTTTATTCTGCTGCTAAACCTGAATAGCCATGATTCATAATCAAGTAGCAGGATAAATACTGTAGTCTTAACTATGAAAGGTCTTTAAAGTATTCTGCCCAATATATCTCATGTAAAGGTGAAACAGTTTTGGGGCTATGTGGCAGGCAGAGTAAGGGCCCAAGTGCAGGACTTCGGAGACAGACTTGAACTTAACGCAGCATTATTGCTGGACTATACAAACTTAGAAACTTGCATACAAAAAATATGACTGGCCCAAGGAACCACAAACTAGAAAACAGCACAAGGGAAGGGGATATGATGATATAACAAAGAACAAAGGAAAAACTTACCTTTGTGTGGTTTTAGGGAGATAGAACAAAGCTAGGGAAAACAAAGCACATGTGAACTAAACCAGACTAACGACAGGGGAAGCAAAACTGAATATGACACACAGGACAAGAGACTATCAAAATAAAAGAGCAAACTAACACTGAGACCGAGACTAAACACATAAACTTGATAGACCAAAGTAAACACAAAGACAAAACTGAGCAAAGACAAAATGTAACAGAAACACAGACTAGGCATGGGGAACATAGGAGTACAGGAAAAACTGGAGAATTACTACCAAAGAAGACTAAGAATAAAAAATCAGAATGACAACCTAGCCTAAGCAAAGGTAAGATTTAAACTGAAAGCTATAGAAAAGTCAAACAGAAAAAATCAAACAGAAAACGTAGTCCAAAACATGGGTACAAAACGTTGGGATCATGACCACTAGGGCTTCATTGAGCTTTAGTAATCATTTTTCCAGCATCCTCCAGCAACCAGTTGCAACCGGTTTGGGATGCTTGTTTTTTCTCTTGATCTTGCGCTGAGGCAATAAGTGCAAGCCAATAGTGGTTAGTCTGAAAACATTCAAAGGGTGCATGTGTGTCAAAGATAAACAGAAAGAACAAGTGCACAAACACCTGACAAAGCGTCTCTAGTTCACGTAAAGTATCTCCTTAGAAGAAAAATGTATGCTTGTTAGATATGGAATGTATTTTCTTCATGTTGTTAGGCTACTTGTTAATACAGCCCTATCATAACAGTACACAAAAATAAGAGATATAACAATGCAACACTATAATGTGCATCAAATGGAAAGGTTATCACAGGCAGACGGTGCAAAGCTCACTCCCAGCAATAATAATAACTCATGTCGTTATGTGCTATTATGTTAAAGGTGTTAGAATCACGATATCATAAAGATCACACCGACTCATCTACAAGAATAACAGCAGCTAAGTCTGAGACTCTTCTGTACAAACAGTCCCGTGTGCATGTGTGTGTGTGTGCGTGCGTGTGTTTGTGTGTTGTTGCTTTGCGTGTGCTTTGTGATCACTGACCTCTGTTTGTTTGTACTGCTGATCCACTAGCTTTATGTTCTGTTCGTGTGTAGAGATTGAGTAGTGGGAGACTTTGTACAAGGTCAGTAGGTTGCTCATCCAATCAGAAAATAGAAATAGTAGACCCATATCTAGAGTCTACCAATAGCATGCTCATGTTTTGTTAAGTTATTCATATGAATCAAATCAAACTGCATAATGATAAAGAAGCATTGACACATGGGGTCTGAATGAATGAAAAGCTTTGTCCCTTATCACAGTTACAGTGTTTTCATAATGTGGGCACGTGCACATGTCAGCCGCTATGTAACAGGAGACGACTCGTGCAGTCTGAGTGATATAACCTAAAGGCTGACCTGTGTTTGTCCAGAGAGCTCATATGCTCAGTTTCTACCAGCCTCCACCACATAACATCAATCAGCAGTTTAGGTAAGAGAACTTTAATAGCTTCAATCAAAGGGAAATACACCAAACTGCACTGTTAAAATGATAATGTTTGATGTTAATAATTTATAAATTTATAAAAAAAGTATTTTCTAAATATGACCCTGTGTTTAACTGAATTATCCCAAAATAAAATGCTTTTATTTTTGTTACATAGTGCTGAACAGTTGTAACACCTGCATGTAGTCAAAAGTGATTGTGAAACCATGAGAGCTAGTTTTGCAACATGTGACCAAAGCAATTGAAATATTTCAGAATTTTTTTATCCTGGTATCTAATTTCACAAAACCATGACCTACATCACTACATAACTACTAAAACTGAACAAGTGAAAGAAACAAATGTAATATCCAGAAGGCACCATGTCGGCTGTCTGCCTTTTTCTTCTGGCCGTCCCTGTGATCTCGGCTCAAACGTATCAATGGGGTCCCTGTCCTACTCCCAAGGTGCAGCCCGACTTCACCCTTCAACCGGTGAGCACAAACAGAAACATATATGCAGAATACAGTAAACAAAGCGTTGTAAAAAAACAAACAAACCCAAAACTAATGGCTTGTCTTTGTTCACAGTACCTTGGAAAGTGGTATGAGATAGAAAGGCTGCCTGCTTATTTTGCAATAGGAAAGTGCATGAGGGCAAACTATACCATGAGGGCAGACGGCACTGTCCGAGTGGTGAACTCTCAGGTGTTAGACCCCCAGAGCGAGTAAGTAGTTCAGTCCATGTTTTCTCTTTAACTTCATTTTTTTTTCTGTTCAAGGCTTATCATGACTCTGTTGGTGGTAGCACAGCTCACAGGGAGTCTGACTGTAGATCTCTATTGGCCTCTTGCTCATGCAGAGTGATATTCATTGTAAAATTAACAGATAACTACTTTAATGAAATCTTTATAACCGTATAAGTGTTCCTCAGGGGTGATGATAGGTGGTCTATAGAAGGTACAGCCAAAGTTATGGACCCACGTGAACCAGCCAAACTTGGAGTCAACTTCTCACCTTGTAAGTAGTTTTCTTATAATCCCTTATTTTGCCACCTTACTCACTGTCCTTTTTTGTACTTTTTGTTGTTTTTTGTTTTGCTTCTTAGTTTCGTAAGAATAATCATGCTCTTAAAATAATTCTACACCAAAGAAGAGAAGGTAACATTTAGCATCACTTATAGACTTTTCAGTCTCCACTATGACAACGTTCATATCTCATCTCATAGAAACGGTTTCTTTGTAAAAGTTCTACCAAGATGGCATCACAAGATCCAGAGATCAATGAAACTCACTGCACCTAGAAATTCTTGGCTACACCTTAAAATTCTTTCCATGCAAAGTTATGAACACAATCTGTGAGAGAGGTCAACCTTAACAAAGTTCAGTTACCACAGATAACCAGAGGTGGCAAAAGTAACGATGCTTTCTACTTAGATAAGTAAATATACTAATGTTAAAATATCCTGTACTGATTCAACTTCTTTACTCAAGGAAAAGCAAAAAAAGTACAGCCTCGGAAACGTACTCAAAGTAAGAAAGTTACAAATATCTCTTTGGAATGAGTCCTTGTGCCATTAAAAATAATGATTATTATTTTATCATTATTTCTAATGGCACAAGGACTAAGAATATAGGGAAATCAAAAATACATATCTATTTTCTATTGTTTACATTGTAGAGGGTGACATTGCCTCTTTACAGGAAAATGTGTAAAGTCAGATATAATGGGACTCAAAGGGAACCCTAAAAATGGCTGTAATGGCTCAGCGTAGGGAAAAGAATCACGACTCACAGCAATTGCTATTGAGAGCTCCAGTAGATTTTCTTAGTGAACATACTGTGACTAGCTAACCTGCTTATCGTACACTAAAATTTATATGAATCTCTGCAACACTTTATGTATCCAACTCTGACCATGAAACCACAGCCGCTGTGCACCAGTCACACACTGTTCTTTACTTTAAATAAATCACAGTACAGCAAACTATCCTGTTTATCCTAAACTGCATTATTTTCATGCAACCTTTAAATAGCAGCTAGTCTGTCTCAGTTTGTTTTGTAGCACATTTCACAATTAAGAAACCCCCCCCCCACAATGTCACGTGTACAGCCCCGGTATCTGATTTAAAAACAAGAGCTTTACATCCCCAGTTTATCAAATCCCACACACACGTCCCACTTTTCACCCTCATATTAAGTAAGTATGTAAAAGTGTTGTATCAGCAGTCATTACATCACCAAGACACCTGAAAAGGCTCATGTCTGACTTCACAGGGAGGACTTGTACATTTGAAGTTTCTAGCAGAGATCACTGAAAATCACACCTGAATATTCTTTCTATAACAGCAATTAAAAGAATCTGTGACACAAGTCATCCTTGTCAGATTGCCCGGGGCAACAAGTCTGACTTGTTGCTTAAGAATGCAAACAAACCTTCTGGTTGTACAGGTAATGAATATTTCAAAAACAAGAGACCTGGTAACTCAAAGTGAAAAACACACCCATCACAAAAAGCCCTGCTGGACAATGTCAAATCTTTCTCAAAGTCTACAAAGCACATCTAGTGTAGACTGTTTAGGCAAGCGTCAGTGCTCCCTTGAGTAGGGTAAAAAGCTGGTTCAGTGTTCTGCAACCAAGACAAAACCCACATTTTTACACCTGAATCTGAAGTTTGACTAATGGGTGGATTCCCACTCTAGGACTTGGGTTAGACCTTCCCTGATTCCCCTGAAGCTGAGCACTCCCATTTATTCCTTTTTTGTTGAAAGGAAATCTTGGAGTTTGGAAAGCCTTCTTTACAACAGCAATACAGTGTTGCAAAGGCGTGTCATTCATGACAGCTCTAACAACATCCATTATTAAAAAACCTGGCAACCTGGAAGCATGAACCGAAATGTAACATTAACATTTCATTCATTCTTCATTGAGTTTATCTGAGCATGTTTATTTCTCCTTCAAAGAGTCTATAGCCCAGAGTATTGACTCACTTTTGGTGCCAGCCTCAAGTGGTCATTTATGGATCCACACCTGTTTTTTTTAGATGTTTTTAATGAGATGTGATGATATATGAAAGGTTAAATATTGCAAAACATTAAATATTTACTCAATATATAAACAGGTGTTCCAATTCACTTCACTAATGCTGTGTTTTTTTTATTTCTAATATGAAACAGTATTATCTTGGATCAGTTCTACTGTGTAAATCAGTTCATAATTGTCCCCATAAAACTTTTTTTTGTACTCTTTAATTTTTTCCTGCATGTTTGTGATTTTTTTCTTCTCAGTTCTTCCCTACTCTCCATACTGGGTTCTATCAACTGACTACACCAACTATACCGTTGTGTACTCCTGCACAAGTGTCTTTGACAGGATGCATTTCTACTTCGCCTGGATCTTCTCACGGTCACCCTCCCTGCCTCCATACTCGGTACGTAACGCCAAACAGGTGCTGATTGAAGAAGGAATCGACATTTCCAAGATGACTCCCACAGATCAGAAGTGCAGGGATAATTAAGAACTAATGGAGATGTTCTCTCACTGGAGGTGTTTTTCTTTTTTTAATCTTTATTACACCATATCTGCCTCTTTTTTTTTTTTTGCATTTTAAAAAAAATATGAAAAACAGACAATATTCACAGATGACACCACATTTTGCACTGAAGTGATTAATATTTCATCAAATGATTATGACACTTAAATTGTGGCATGGAGCTCGTAATCTAAGAAATATATTATGCCAGCTGTTGCAAAACAAATCACATAATATCCTTTGATTTCCATCAAATGCATCAACCTCACAAAGTTCTTCAAATTGAAGGTCTGTGATAAAGATATGAAAACATTTAAAGCTCAGTTCAAAATTTATTTTAGACATTATTCTGTGTTGAGGGGCAACTGCTCAATGCGCATCACTTTATGGTAGCAGTTCACAAGTTATTTACATCCTGGCAATATCTTCCTGACATATAATGGACATTTGTTTTGGTCTATATTTTTGACTTATTTGAGCTAGTCTAATATTTCGTGTTACACTGAATAAAGGCCATCCTGGCCTTTCCAATGATATACAATGTGTTTGGGTGACCTCATTTAGCTCCAAAGTAGCAGGACCTCACAAAAAAAGTTAAAGATACTGAAACATTATCAGGAGGAGATGTCTCTCTCATTGGTAGTTACTTAAATTGCTCATCTCAAAGTTAAGGAAATGTTTCTTGATGTCCACCCACTTTGCTTTGCAAATGTTATTTTTGCTTGTGATCAATGAAAGTTGCCAAATGCCATTGTTTTTGATTTGCTGTGAATCACTTCCTTTGCAGATGTAGCTTTAATCGTTTAGTCAATGAAAATATGAAGCCATCTACATTTTTAGGGTCTGCAATTAAGGCATGTAGTCACTGAACATAGGAATGTTTGCATATTGTGATCACGTATCCATTGTATTTTCAATAAAGAATAAAAACAAGCCGTTTTCTTGATGATGGGTTTTATGTGCATTAAAGATGCTTTAAAATGTTGTACCATTGTGCATTTATGATGTCAGAAACTTATGTTTCAAACAGTGACAAAATACAAACAAACACAAAACATCTGGACATGCAGTGACGGATGTGAAACTGTCAAAAAGAGCCTGGATATGACTAAATATTATTTTCAGCATGCTGCGTGTGGTTTCGGGTGGCTGTAGCTCAGGAGGTAGAGCAGGTCACCTACTAATCAGAAAGTTGGTGGTTCAATCCCTGGCGCCTCCAGTCTGCATGTCAAGTGTCCTTGGGCAAGATACTAGACCCAAGTTGCTCTCTGGTGCATCCATTGGAGCATGAATGTCATTAGAAATTCATGCTTATCACAGTTTAGAGACTGTGATAAGGTGAGTGTGGTATGTTGTATAGAACGCTTCTACTATGGCAGAGTACAAAAGTGCTATATAATAATCAGGCCATTTTCCCAGATAGTTGTCTTGTCTGCACTATCAAAAACATTTAAGATGATGAAAGGCCCCTTATTCAAAGGTGAGGGAAGTATTTTCAGATGTTTTTCACATAAGAACTTACATTAGCGGTGATATGAAAGAGCCACTAAGACAGTGGGGCCAATATTCACCTCTTAGCACACTCACAGCATTTGTATAATCAAAGCTAAGAACATGCCTTATGGCCTCCAAGTTATGTAACATGAAGGTAACCTGTGATAACCTCGTTAATCACGTGTATACTCACAGAGTCTGACTTGTGACTCAATGATGTGGTCCATTGCTTGTGTTTGGTGTACTAGGTGGTTTGGTGATCCAGAGTGAGAAGGTTTTTCCTCATTTATAATTATGAAAACCTGTTCAGTCCAGGTTGAACAACACGTGTTTCTCGTTTGGTCAGTGTTTTAGAAGCGCTGCTTTATCAGCAAATATATGTACTAAGCCCTGCTCTTTTAAAATGGAAGTGTACATAATGTGTTGTAAGTGCAGCACTTGAGCAACATAACCTTTTTTAATTTCAGTGAGAAAAGAAAAATGTCTACTGCCTCTTACCTCCTTCTTCTGCCATATACATGGCTTTAGATTGGAAGGAACACACAATGGGGGTGTCCAAATTCATGGGTTGCATCCTGCTGAGGACCCTGCATTTGCGGTCCACGTGCGCTAGGTACTCATCAGGTCGGGTAGGCCGGAAGTGAGCGGACAATTGGGCAGTCTTGCCTTCAGATTTGTGTCACCAGCTGTTTCGGGCCACTGTACATAAAAGGTTTGCCTAGAGAGCTCACACACTCAGTTTCTACCCGTCTTAGACCTCTGCTGAAGGCCTAACGACCTAATTTTTAATGTGTTTTAATGAAAGACAAGTAAACCAGACTGCATTTTGAAGATGTCTTGTCTTGTCATGTTAATTTAGTTTTTTTAAATACAATTTTACAAATACTAACTTGTTTAATCATGGGTTATCCTCTGATTTCCTTAATTTGAATTTGCTGTTCTATTTTAAAACACTTTGTTTATTATTAGCCTGAAATTCTTCTTCCAAAGTACTGTTATTATTGTATGGTGCTGTGCACGTGTGTCATGTAAACCGGTTGTGAAACATATCAGCACATGATATGCAAAGATACAAGGAAAATACAAGGAAATGCTCAGTTGCAATAGCAAGGAAAATAGTTCCATAATTAGAATAATTGGAGACATACAAATGTACAAATGTTGCAACTTGCTTCATGCATTATGTGTAAATATATATGTGTGTGTATATCTATCTATCTATATATATCTATATATACATGCAGATATATTTTTTTAGAGAAGG
>VUQR01017942.1:16380-51408 GCA_015108515.1 Hemichromis elongatus | reverse complement strand
ACTTATATAATGAACCCTTTGTGAAAATGAGAGAGCCATTTAAGTACATTCGGCTCATATTTGGTGTATTGTTTTTTTTTTAAAAAGGAAAACTACTCATTCAGCAGTTAAACCCTTTTATTCCTTAATTTCATTTTGGTAACCTGGCAACCATCTTCTGTCTGGATAGAATGCCATGTTTTTCTTGTTCGGTCAGTGTGTGAGCAGCAAATTATCCCAGATGTATTAAAAGAGAAGTGGACATAATGGATAATCTCTAGGTGCAGCTATTTTGTAACATAACTTCTGTAATGTCCTGTAGGACTGATGTCTGCTGTCTACCACCTCCTTCTGCTGCTCCCTGTGATCTCAGCTTAGATTATGACTGGGGTCCCTGCCCTACTCCGAAGGTGCAGCCCAACTTCATCCTTCAGCACAAAAAAAAATTCGGTGTAGGAACACTTAGACAAAGAGCTGTAAATAAGTAATTTTTTGTCTTTGCCTGCAGTACCTGGGTAAGTGGTATGAGATTGAGAAGTTACCTGCTCCGTCCGAGTATTGAACTCTCAGATGTTGGACCCTCAGAGTGAGTAAGTGAGCGAGTGAGGGGTTCACAGTGATTGATGAGTGGATGCTTTATTTGTAGTCTATATTCTCTCTTGAACTCCTTACCTCTCTGTCTACTCAGATTAGATGAGATAACTGAGACGTTTAGCTACTGCACAGATGGTAACATAATAGTATGTGGATTGGACAAGGAGGAAAATAAAAACTCGGTTACATGGCCTATGTTAACCCTGAACTGTTGGCTGAAGGCTTGGCTGTTGAGCAGCTTACGTGGACTTTGCCTGATAGCACAGTTTCCTTAATTAAACAGAATGTGGTGGTTGTTGATATAGGTTGAATTAAAAGGCAAAATGCTTGATGAAATCTTTATAAAAAATGTTTTTTCTAAATTTTAGGAGTGAAGACACAGGTGGACTATTTCTTAAGAAGCACTTTGAATGATCAGAAACTACAAAAGCGAAGAAAAGTAACATTTTGCTTCACTTGTAGCACTTTAACATTTCCCTCTCCACTGTTTATCTGAACTCATGCTGGCTGAAGGCACTTATGCCTTTAGAATGGTGATAACATCGTCTGATATGGCGCACAAGCTTCAGTTTTTAAACCCAATGACATGAGTGTTGTATGAAAAGTCAGTCTGGTCTTTTTGAAGCCTTGATGAGATAAATATAAATTCCCCCCAACACACCTCCAGGTGCGCATGCGTGGAGGTCGGAGTGGCGCCGACACACTCACACTACATTATATTTCTGGTTTTAAAGATGCTTATTTAAACAGGGCAATCTAAAACACCTTCTTTGTTATATTAGTGCGAAGTCATCTATAGAACATTACGATATTGTGGGATTTTGGATCTGGCAACGCTGGGTTCTGGGCACATTAAAATTCCATTAACATTAAGCATTTGTTTCGTCTCTTCATTCATCTCTTCATACAAGGTCATTGACCTTGTAAAAATGTTCTGACAGTATAATGATGCAATGAGTTGGTTGCTAAATGATGTTTTATTAAAAGGGTTGGAATAAAAAGCATGTGCTTCAGTCAATACCTTTGATTATCCTTAACTCGTGCTTTCTTGATTTGTGGTAAATCTTTCTTCTGTATTCATTAAGAGATTTGAATGCTAAGAAAAAAAAAGAAAAAAAAAGAATGATAGATTTAATGATTTATGAAGGAGTGAGTTTAAAGGTTTATTCCAGTGTTTTTTCTTAATTTTTGCTACTGCAACTTTGCACTGTCGCTTTCTGCTGTTTCAAAACAAATTCCCCACGTGTGGGACTAATAAAGGTTATCTTATCTTATCATGCGTTAAGAAGAGAAATATCAACTTTAAATTTTTAAGGGATTCTATCTCTCTATTTGATATGTTAAATACAATTTCTCTTATTCTGAAGTTATCATGTCAACGAAGGAAATCAGAAATAAAGTGCTGACTTGTTGTTGACACAAGTCAAAATTAGCTGAAATGAATCCTTATCCCGGTGACAACATTTCACAATGGAAAAATGTACTTATGATTATTGCTAAAAGGCTGCCCAGGGCTGTGTGACGTGTTGTGGAGGCCAACCCAAGTATTTCTAAGAACTGCATATAAAAGGTTTGTTCTCAGAGTTGACACACTCAGTTTCATCCAGCCTCGGACCTTCAGCTGACATCAGCGCACAACTCAGGTGAGATCTTAATTTCTTTTAATTAAAGGGAAGCACACCAAACTAAATTAAAAAGTTGTGTTATTTTGGCAGTGTTATATTTTTAAACAACATTTTCTGTGGCATTAGATCCAATATTAATTTTTCACATGTTGTTTGGTGTTATCCTAAATCTGAATTAATTTTGATATCTCTACAGTTTTCTTTAAATCACCAGAATTAGATTGAGAATACTTTAATAATCCAAAAGGAAATAATGTAACAAATATTTTTTCCTCATTGCGACATATGGCCGAACACATGCTTTTATGAAACCAGAAGAACAAGTGTGACAATATTTGATGTCCAAAAGTGAACCCTCAGCCACTCACAGACATGCGAAACATTTATCTGTATCTTTCTTCCAGCTAATTTAATAAATCCATGACCCCCAAATCAACCATTTTACAACTAAAGGGAGCTTGCTTCAAGCCTTAAGAATGAGTGTATTTTGTAGTTTTAGTTCTATTTTAGTTTCCGTTCACCTTCCGTAATAAAAGAGGATTTAGTCATTAAAAAGCCTGTTTGAATTGACATAGCTGTATCTCTTGCCTAACATGACTTCTGCAAACCCCCCTCATCTTCTACAGGAACCATGTCTGCTGTCTACCTTCTCCTCCTGCTGGTCCCCGCAATCTCGGCTCAGACTTTCCACTGGGGTGCATGCCCTACTCCGAATGTGCAGTCCAACTTCACCCTTCAACTGGTGAGGACAGACACAAACATATATGCATCCAGAATAATCAAATTTTGGTGCAGAATTAATGGCTTGTTTTTGATTACAGTTCATGGGTAAGTGGTATGAGATTGAGAAGCTCCCTGATGTTTTTGGAAGAGGACAGTGCATCCAGGAGGAGAACACCATGATGGGAGATGGAACTGTTCAAGTGTTGTACTCACAAGTGTGGGACCCCCAAAACCAGTAAGTACTGAGGGATCCGGTTGATGGATTGATGACTGGAACATAGGTTAGTGTCTGGACTAATGCCACATATTTGTCAGGGGTGTTAGATTAGCTCAGCATAAAGGAGAGTAACGCAGGGAAACAGCTAGCATGGTTCCGTCTAGAGATATCAAAATTCCCTTTAACAACAGCATAAAGAAAAAAAGCCTAGTTTCTTACAGTAGCATGTGAAAGTTGCTTCAATCTTGTTTAAGCTATTAGCTGCTGGTACTAATTTGCTAGGTGGGCAGTGCATTTATTTGCCAGATTTTAAGAAAGTCTTTATCTATAATAATTAGCATACCATGCATGAAAAAAAAAACCCGTATTTGATGCACAGGTCTTAATTTAAGGTAAAAATCATACAGAGATGCTCAAATCTGTACATATATTCTCTCTAATATATTTTTAAATGCTTTGGTTAAGTGTTAAATTCATAGTACACAAAGATATCATGTTATTATTGTAAACAGAAGTACACATGACTAAAAGTGGTACATACGAATAATTATTTCTCCTTGTAAAGAAGTAGCCCAGATCATGAACACACTTAAATGAAATTCCAACAAGATTTAATTTCTACATATATTTTGCCAGAACACAGAACAAAATTGCACTTCTGAGAAAAAACCCCAAAACAACTCAAACTAAACAAAAAACCCAACCCAACACGTATTTGTTCCAACTACAATAATGGATGTGTTTGTCTGCAGGGTGAAACCTTAAGCTTTACTTCCAGTGACATTCCTTTGGATTTGTTCCAGGTGTTGATTAACTGTTGATTAAATGTTTGCAGAGGCATTTTTTCTCTGAAGTATTGTATGAGTAAGAAAACAAAATGTGAAACAATAAATGTTGGCAATCGGCTTAGTGGTGACACACCTAACAGGGGAAGCTTCTTTTGCACTGAACACAGACCTTGATATGATAGGACATGATACACAGTTGATTGTGTCTTGTTGATTTGTGCTGCTGTTGGTTTGAGTAGATAATTATTTTGGTAAAATTGCATATTTGTCTCTCTCAGTCAGGGGAAAAGGTGGTTTCTGGAAGGGACAGCCAAGGTTATGGACCCACAAGAACCAGCCAAGCTTGGAGTCAACTTCATGTCTTGTAGGTCCCCCCTTATTATCAATATATATGTATAGATATTCTTTTAACTGTTACATTACACATTTTTAACATTTTATTTCTGTTTATGATCTCGGCTCCCAGTTCTTCCCTACACTCCATACTGGGTTCTGTCAACCGACTACACCAGCTATACCATCGCGTACTCCTGCACCGATGTCTTTCAGATATTCCACTATGACTTCGCCTGGATTCTTTCACGGTCGCCCTCTTTGCCTCCACAGACGGTGAATCAGGCCAATCAGATTCTGATCAACGAGGGGATTGATATTTCCACGATGGCTTCAATAGATCAGAGCTGTAGCGTTTAGAGCTGGTGGAGACTCAGTTATTAAAGAACGTGTTTTCTCTTGGAAGGTTTCTTCCTTTATTTCCTATCCCTGTAATTTTTCAAATGAGCCATTGTTCTTAAAGAGTACATTATTTTTGTGTTTTAATACATTTTGCACCTAAATGATCAAGTAAAGTAAAAGGTTTTTCCATCATGATTCAAGCATGCATCATCCTCAACATGTCACAGTTCCTCAAATCAAAGTGCTGTGATACAGACGGGAACACAGAAATGTGCGAGCTGCCTGATAATTGGAAACTATATCAGCAACAGGGGTTCAGTTCCTATGTTTAAAGGTTTTAGATTTAATCAACTGAGCAATGTTTGCATATCCTTGAATATGTGTAATAATCATTGAAACAAACTGTACTTGGTGTAGGAAAACTTTGGTAAGACTCGTCTGACATTAAAAATAAATTTATTAAACAGTGGCTTGGTTTACATTCATTTTAACTCATTTATATGAAGAACATGCAATACAATCCTGACCCAGAGTGAAATAATCGAGGAGTATTATAGCTTTAATGAAGAAAAAGTATTTCATTGTGACAAAGGGGAAGAAATATCATATTCAAATTGATTATTTTGTCAATAAACCATCTAAAGATGATAGAGAATAATATTATTTAATATCATCAGTTTCATATTTTTGAAAGCGTTCATTGTTTACAGCATTTTTTTTTCTCATCTGCCTAAAACTTTTTCACATTACTGTATATAATTTCCCTCATTCCAAGTTGGTATCTTCAGACATGTCTATGGTTGTCAAACCATTCAGATAAAAACGATAAAGAAAGAAATCAGAGCTTAATACTGAAATAAACCCAACAACGACACAGTGGTTCCTCAGTGAAAAAAGATATTCATCCCTTGTCACAGTGACAGCATTTTCACCGCACGGGAATGTGCGCATGATTCCAATTAGTTAAACAGATGTCCTTATGCTGTCCGAGTGACGTAATGCAAAGTCTGACCTGTGTTTGTCTGGAGAGCTCAGACAGTGACCGAGAGCTCAGCCTCCAACTTCCTGACATCTGTACAGAGCTCAGGTAAGAACGCTTTAATTACTTTAATAAAATGGAAATACGACAAATATCTTGAGCATAAAGATTTAAATTTAATTGCCACACTTTATCTTTCAAATGAAATGCAGCTCTTGGACTAATGCTACTGAAAATATACACTCCTGCAATAACTCCTGCCTAATGTAACTTCTCTCCTGAAGGAACAATGTCTGGTGTGTGCCTTCTCCTTCTGATGCTCCCTCTGATATCAGCTCAGACTTATCACTGGGGTCCCTGTCCTACTCCGAAGGTGCAGCCCAACTTCAACCTTCAGCAGGTGAGTACAAACTGAGACACATACACTCCTTTTATGGCCTCTCACCTGTTTCAGTGAAATTCATTAAAAAATTTATAACATATAAACACCTACAATGGCCAGGCTCATAAATCGATAAAACTGAGCTTCTACTGGGACCTTAAAACTGCAGTCGTCCTCTCTGATCATCTGATTGGGGTCTTTTACACCCTCTTCTTTTAAATCTAGAGGCCATCGCAATTCTAAACTTTGGATCAGCCTTAGCCTACTGAAAACAAATTGGTTAGCATTTCCTTTAATTTTTGCCCAATATTTTTGGCTTTTTTTCCTAATATGTATGTATTGATGTGAGTGTGTATGCAAGAATGAGTGTAAGACCACATGTTTGACCATGTGTTTGTATGCTTAAATATGTACACCTATCTTCACGGTGTGATTTTATCCAAACTGTGAAACTGTGTTTTAAACATTGATATACAAATGAAATAATTATAATTATTATACAAAGAATTGCACAGATCTAATGACTTGCCTATGGCTGTTACAGTACCTGGGTAAGTGGTATGAGATTGAGAAGCTGCCTGCTCCATTTGCAAGAGGAAAGTGTATTGAGATAAACTACTCCATTAGGAGAGATGGGACCCTCCAGCTGTTGACCTCGCAGATCTAGTAAGTACTGTAGCAAAGGATTCTTATTGTTGGTTCACTCGAGACCACATTTCTCTGTAACTCCCATTTTTCTTTTAGCATATACTCTTTTGAATCGATACTACTGAGAAGCTGGGTATTACTCTCATTTGTATGGTTGATATTATGCTGGGGGCAAAATTCATTCTACTGATCCTAGTATAAAAACAGTTGTCTTTGTACAGAGTCAGAAAGTATGATTTGTTTCAAAACTCCTTGTACCAAAAATCATGTTCTACTCTATGTATGAAATGTGTCTGTATATAGTCCCTGACTCAAAAAAGTAAACAAGCATAAAAGCACTATATATCTAAATCATTTGTTATTGTCAGAAATGGACAGCTCCTCTTGTTTGGAAAAGATTCTTGTTTGAATTAAGGTTGCGCTGTTGCCGCAGTGACAGCTTGTCCCAGGGTAAACTTTTCTCAACTGCGAGGCAAGTGATGAAAAAGACAACCAATAAGAGCACAGCATATGGGTGACTCACAGATGACAGGGTACAAAATAAATTTGAGGATTACCTTTAGAGATTACATCCAGAGCCTGGAATGACAAACCTTCAGCTTTGACAAGTGATGGAAAGGTAAGCCAACCCTGAAAAGGAATGGCATTACATCGATGCACAAGTGGGCGTAAAACAGAGGCAAAAGGCATATCATGAGAGAAAGAGAAACAAGAGAAACAAAGGTGAAAAGATCTAAGAGTCAAACACTCCAGGAGATAGGCATCTGCCGTCTGGTTATAGGTTTTGTCACCAGGATGTCTCAGTGTTCTTATTTGCCAGCTAGCTTGGTTAGGAAGATACAGTTATGTTCAAATTGTCCAAGCCATGAAGATTGGTGATTTTTTTTTTGAGGTTTTTTAGACTCCCACAGGGTGTGTATTGTATGAGGAGGAAAAGGTAATAAGCTTACGCTGACCATGGACAACTGGCCAGAAGCTGAGTGCCGGCACACCTTAGGTGGAGTTTCTCCACATAATAAAACAGCATTCTTTGCATAAGCAAAAAATGCTGTGGCCAAAACTTTGCATGCTGGTAGATGATAAGGAATTCTGTCTTTCTGATTCCTACTATGTTATAATTAGTTGACTTAATAGTTAACCTGTTTAAAATCTTTATTGACATATTTTTTCATCTCAGTAAAGATAAGAAGAGGCATGCAGAAGGGACAGGTATAATTCCAGACCCACGAGAACCGGCCAAACTGGGAGTCAGTTTCTCATATTGTAAGTACTTCTTATCCTTATTTTATCAAGTATTTGATGAAACTTTGTAGCAGTATACCTGCTTCACTGAGGTCAAATTGTACTAAGTTTGGTGGTCCTTTGAAATTACAGCTAGACATTTATATTTTTACACTCAAACACCTTCTGTCGGCAATAATTTGGAGCTGTCCAATACTTTAGTTGTTGGCAATATAGTGTGAGATTGTGTGTATATTGGCATGTCATGATGTAGCAGTCTTGTTTATTAACCCCCCCCCCCCCCTTCCATTGAGACGGTAGAAAGACCCTTCAGAATTCCCCAAAAGTTGATTCTGTTCATCTGAATGTAGCGTTTCTTCCAAGTGACTTGTTCAGTCTCGAGACTGAACAAGTCACTTGGAAGAAGATGTTACAAGACTCACAAAACGTTTCTCCCACTGAAAACGCTACGTCCAGATGAACAGAATCAACTTTTGGGGATTTCCTTACCTGAATCATTGAGCATGCATCAAGACACCCTTCAGACTTGTTACAAATGTTGACACTGCATATTTATTCCACCAGAGGGCGCTATGTTACTTCCCTGTTTGAAAGACACTCAAAACCTCAAATAAATAAACCTGCCAGATTAGAGAAAAGGTCACTAAGTATTGATATTGGACAAAATCTTATATTGGTTGGGCTCCATAATACTACACATTTAAGTTGCATCAGTTTTATTCAAAAAAGTTAATATAAAAACTCTGCTGTGACAAAATGTTGCTGTTTTTAATTTGATTTTTTCTCTTTGTTTCCAGTCACTCCATATGTCCCATACTGGGTTCTGACTACTGACTACACTAGCTTGTCCGTTGTGTACTCCTGCACGGACATCCTGCGCATATTCCATTTCAACTACAGCTGGATTCTTGCACGGTCGCCTTATCTGCCTCCAGAGACTGTGCATTATGCCCAACAGCTGCTAATTGATGAAGGAATCAACATTTCCAGGATGACACACACAGATCAGAACTGCAAGGATAAATAACAACAGATGGACACTTTCAGTTATTGAAGAGTGGCCTCTTCTTCTCTTATGAACTATTATAGTGTTGCTGCCTTTTGAAAAGACATGTAAATCCTAAATAAAATGATCACTGAGCTAAAGTGGTAAAATTGTACTAAGGAGATAATTAACCCATTCTTTTAATGACTGCAAAAAAATAACATGATGTACTTTTTTATAATTCTGCATTACCAGGTAACTAAACAATATCATGCTGGCAAGAACACCCGAATGGCGGATGAAGACAAATATGAAGAAAAAAACAGCACTAGACAGGACACTTAAAAAGGCGGGAAAATTTGAGGAAGTAAAACAAGAACAAGATTCATAAAAAGTGGTTAAGGGACAAATAACTACAACACTGAGAAAAAAAAAAGACAGAGTAGATGATATAAAGATGATATCATGATAAACATTATTCTCTGAACTTAAGGTTTGCATATTGACACTAGAATGGATCATTTTCCTTAGCGATGAAAAAAAGGGTTCTGTACATATTACAGCTGCTCATTACGACCATCATTAATACTTTGAATATACTGTTCTGATTCACACTGATTGGGGAAAATGCAGTGTTTTTAATAATTTTTTAGGTTTTAAGGGTTACCGCTGACATAATTTATATGAAGGGGGAAAGTCTCATCTTTATATAGTCATCCCATTATTCTTGCAGCACAGTGGTTTCTTTGTGGCATGAAAATGTCACAAAGATGTTGCTTTGTAGACATTTTCGATGAATGTGCATGCGAATGCCTGACTGTCTCTGTGTCATCCTGGGATTGAGCTTCGACCAGAACTAGCCAACCAATGACTCTGAAGTGACAGTTCAGAAATTGGTTGATAATTCTTTCTTTAGCAGTGAAGAAGGCACCAGAGGCGTAGCTTGTGCGGCTGTGAACATGTCATCTCATTTTAAATGTAACAATTTTATTTGTCAAGTTTAAGAATGTGGCAACAGCAAATAATTGGATTCATGTTTGAAAAATGTGACTAAAATAAAAATTGTTTGCAGATCACCAGGTCATTGACTATTTATATAGGGAACTAAATATTTATTATAGGGAACTAAATGTTGCTGCTCTACTAAACAAAGTCAGATAAGATTTACCACACATGCTGCTTTTTATCTTTTCCATTTTTTGTTTTTAGTGATTTAATGAAAATTTACACCTCAGTTTACATTACACTTGCTGCAGTAAGTGTCGTTGGGGTGAAATGTTTATCTGTTTATTTCTGTTTATTTTATTTTTTTTTAAATGCTTGTCTGTTTATTGCTAGAAACAAACAAAAACCCAAATTAAACAACTATAAATGAGCCTGAAATTTTAAACAAATCAAACTTCTTCTTTTCCTTTTTTAGTCGGTGTGATGTGTACACAACTAAGAAAAATATTTGTGGAAATATGAGGACAGCTCCCCTCTGAATACACAGGGTTACAGTATGGGCAAGGCCTGGCGGGGTTATGCGCTTGCATATGTGTTTGTTTGCTTAAGTGTGTGTTTGGAGGTCGGCTGCCTCTTCCTCCACTGAGCCCCTCACACCACAGACCTCAGCGAACCAGCAGAAGATCAGCAGCATCTTATTGCACGGCTTCACAGACTATTCACAGGTAAACAGCTGCAGAGTTTGATGCTGGTTTTAGAAAATTTCTAGTATATATCATAAGATATTGTGAATAGTTTGACATATTATTCACTTTATTTATTCTTTAAGAGTTTTCACTTTTGCTGCATAGACGAAAACAAAATGAAACAACAAAATCCCTGATATCATTGGTGGGCATTTTCTTCATTTAGGAGGGCGACATGAAGCTGTTGGTGTTGCTCGGTATTGTCTTCTGCCTCTTTGCCTGTCAGCTCAATGGTGAGTTTTTCTTTTTAAATCCACAGGAAACATGTTCCCTTGAATTTAAGAGTTGGTGTGTTGTAACTAAAGTTGAGTTTATTCATGCAGTGCAACATGAATAAGTTTTAAGACCAAGTTTGATATTTACATGTAGAAATGTGGGTGAAAATATTTGTAAATCATGTGATGTGACACTGTTGGAGAGGATTTGTTTTGTGTACAAAGAGGACTCTGACTGAATCTCCATGATGAATTCCTTCTGGTTCTGTCTATTCGTGTGTGTGTGTGTGTGTGTGTGTGTGTATGTGTATGTGTATGTGTGTGTGTGTGTGTGCGTGTGTGTGTGTGTGTGTGCAAATAGTTAACAATAATATTTGAGGAGGGAGCAGGTATTTGTAGTCCCCTGGGAAAAAAGCTCTCTTTTCCACCCTGAATCCCATCTTTGTGCTAGGAGAACCAAGGAATGCTTGAAATGTTAACTTTTCCCCCTTCTCCCTCTCTCCCTTCCCCCCTTCCTCCTCCATCTCCTCATTGCAGAGGCCAGGGTCATCCCAGAAGGAGGTAACTTTTCAAACTTCTTTTAGACATCTTCAGACATATAAAAACGCTCAATGAACTTTGCGTACATGCTCTGTATCAGAAGTAGCTGGTGATTATTATTTTTATTATGCATCAAAAATTTTCCATAACTTTTCAAAACTCTTCTGTAGATAACATTACAAGTACGTGGCATATAATGTTTACAAATGGGAAAATGAATTGCTTGATTTTTTATTTGGAATTAATGTTTGGAAGCATTGTCATCCATAAATTAGTCAATTTTTTTGGCCAAAGGGGTCGTGTGGACTCAACACCAGAGGATTATTTGAAGACATTCAGGTTTCTTTCACAAACTTTTATAGTACTGAGCTCGACTTAAAGCAACTAGCTTAACAGGGAGCTTTTGTACAAAGGAAAGCCATTTGTGTATATTTGAATTTCCTCCCCACACACTGTTGTCTGAATACAAGAATACAAAGGAGAACGGGCACGCCAGCTATGCTTGGCCTTAATTAATGACTAACATGGCAGATGCTAAGTCATTATTTTCTCACATGTAGGCTCCAACAGTGGTGAGTGACCTCTGAGAGTCAATGACATGCATATTTTTCTGTTTATAATAATCTCTTTAACTCATAACTTTTAGGAATTTATTCTACAAACCAACAAATGAATAAGCATTTCAGAAAAGTAATAGAAAAACTTTGTTTTTAAATAATATTATTAATTTAATTAAGTGATTTTTCTTGCAAGCATGCAAGACTTTTGGAATTATTTTTCAATTTAAACAGGCTTCTACCTGGACATCTGAATTAACGTTTGCATTTAGCAGCAAGAGCAAATATTTGATTTTAAATAAAATTAAGATGTTTCTAATGTTTCTAATGTCTAATGTTGGTTGTGTGTCTCCGAGCCTGGTTCTCCATGAGTTCTTCCTTCCGTTATCACCTGTTATTTTATCCTCAAAGGAGGTCATCTGATTTTTGGGGATTTTGCTCTATTGTTGTTATGATTTGCCCGTGTTTGTCAGTCAAAATAAAGCTTTTACACTTAGGATTACCTAATGCAATACCATTGTCCTGTGATTGAGTTGAAAGCACCAAAACCCTTTGCTGATGGTGAAAATGAGAGGCAAACAAAAGCATTGTAAGAACCACATTTTCCATTGATTATTTTAAATAAGGCAACAAAGGCCATTTGTATACAGGGCCGGGGTTTACTTTGTTCTCAATAGAAAATAAATAGCCATCATCACTCTTTTCACTTTCACACATGAGAAACGGTGCCTGTGAAATATCAACTTTACAGTGAGAGTTAAAAATACCCAGTGCTTTTCTGAATGTGTTTCCAAGATTTCAGAGCTAAATCCAGGCCTAAATATTACCAAAAACTATAATTACTGCAAAATATCATCAGTAAATCCCTTAAATGATACTTTATGGTCAGTGTCCTGCTGTCTGAGGCTGGATCTACCCTGTCCTTCCTGATATGCCACGTGTCTTTCAGTGCCTTATGATGAACCACCAGCTGTTCCCTACTGGCCCTACTCCACCTCTGACTTCTGGAACTACATTGAATACTTTAGATCCATCGGAGCCTACAACCACATCAATGAGATGGCCAGGACCTTCTTCGCCCACCAGCCCATAGGAGACACTCTAGGATATGGGACCAATGCAGGACATGAACACTAAGAGTTCCAAAAGACCCAAAAGAGAGAAAAATTAAAAAGAGAGTGGCATGGGGAAAAAATGTTATCAAGAGGGTTTATTAAAGGAAAATTATTATAAATATGAAACAAAAGTGGAATGTGAAAAGAAACACAGATTTTTTTTGTAGCTTAGTCACATATACAGAATAGAATTAGAATTAAATAGCCCTCATATTGTCATATAAAGTGCCACAAATAAATAAACCATTCTTCAAATATGTAACGGAGTCTGAGAAATGTTTTCTTTTAGTCCTTAGTGATCTCAAAAGTATGTTCTCTATACTATGATTCTTTTATCTATTATCTATCCATTATCTATTTATTTGTTATTTTTATTTTTGTTGTCATTTTTGCTTTAACAAGAGGATTACCAAAAGACTTTGTCAAAATGTGTGATCACTATATATAGTATATTTTGCTGTGTTTCAAAACTGGATTAAATGGAGCAAACCATGCTCTTCACGGTGGATATCTAGTTTAACTTTACAAGCTTAACTTTTGTAATTTAACTTTAATTTGATCTGTTAAATGATTTAACATGCTATGCGCATGGTTATATTAAGGAATATTATAACCCAAGGGGCGGACCAAAAGCGGCAAGTCAGCAGCGGAAGCCGGGCATGAATTAGTGTTGCACACGGTTGTTTTGTTTACCACCGGCCAGCTTGGCTCGATAACTACAAACGCAAACGCAGAATTTGAACTAATTGTGGGGGAACTGCTATTAGAATAACATGAAGCCTGCAGTGGATGAAATGTTTCCTGAAGGAGCTGGTCCCTATGTTGACCTGGACGAGGTAGGTCCACAGATTTAGAGCTTTAAATTAACCGGCGTCTAGACGTGCTAACGCTAACTAGCTCGGTATGTTTGACATTACATGAAACGGAAGCGATTAAATGTAAAGCGGACAGCTTTACTAGGTACGGAAAGGATGTTAGAAAAGATGGATATAATCACCTAGCTTGCTTTGGTGTTTTTAGAAACACCTCAGCTCATCCTGTTAAATGCATGGAGACATGTCCATGCTGTTACCTCACAGCAAGAAGTCTGATTTTGAGTTCACCGTCTTTGTGTGTGGAGTTTGCGTGTTCACCCCGTGTTTGCGTGGGCTTTCTCCGGTTACTCCGCCCGCCCCCCGTCCACAGACATACAGCTAGTGTTGTTAGGTTAATTGATGGTTCTAAATTGTCCATTGGTGTTAGTGTCTTGTCAGTGTTGTCTTAGATTTCAGTATAGTTGCGAGTGTCTTAAAATTTCAACTTAATAACTGTAGTTTCAAGTTATTTTGTCATTTTTTAGTTTATTTATGCGAAGTTTGAGTTGGTTAGTTGAAAATTTAAGACTATAACCTGAACTTTTGACCTATGGATCGGAAAGACTTTTTGTTTTTTGGAACAAGCTTCCACACCATGCACTGCTGTGATGCAGTAAGTGCAGTAATTGATGTATATGTATGTGTTCTTATGCTGTACGACTGATTGTACTGCTGTGTATTTGCAGGCAGGAGGCAGCAGCGGTCTGCTCATGGACCTGGCAGCCAATGAAAAAGCCGTGCACTCCGATTTCTTTAATGGTAAGGGACAGGTTTCTGCATCTCTTCCCAAATGATTAAATTCAATGAGGATTACATTTACTTCACTGATTCAATTTAATGAGGTTGGGGCTTACAGAGTTGAGCTGGAATTAAACAGAAATCTTGTTTTCATATGGCAGGGCTAAGCTACGATTCCTTAATTTGTCTCATGAGTCAAACAAATGTGATTAAAACGCATGGTATAACATTCCAAAAATAAGAAACAGCATGCTCCTTTCTCTATTTATTGATCACATCTAATAGAAAAACGTGTGATGTAACAAGTAAAAACCCGTTTGTACCCCAGTTTGTAAATTTGCCTAGTTTAAAGCAACATTGTGTTTAAAAGCAGAAAGGAAGTTTCTTTATTGTTCAAGGAAATAACAGAAAACTGGTAAACATATCTAGACTTCTAATAGGACAAGCAGACATTTTGCCTTTTCAAAACCTTCATTTAAAGTTTAAAATACATTGAAAGTTAACTTTAGGTGCAAATATGAACAACTCAAACAAACATAAAAAGTCAGCAAATAAACTTTCAAAGACGTGAAACAAACCCGATATGTTCCAGTATATTATTTCAGTAATTTGAAAGGCTGTGGCTGAGAAAGCCCTAAACCTGTTACCCATTTTCTTCCTTTAACCACGTTATCTTCACACATTAACCCTCAGCAATCCCATTGTTCCCCTGTAAACACCAGTTTATGTGCAAACACAGACGCAGAAGGCACACTATAAAACACCGAGCAAATCTGTTTTGTGCTGGCTGCCGGTGGAACAATTTTTGGCTCAGCAGCACATGACCTAGATAGAAAAGAGCTGATTGTTAAAAAGAGAGCGTGAGGGAAATGAGAGAGAAAGAGGATGGTAAAGTGAGTTTATAGCTGCTGTAAGACTGAAACTCAGCGGGACACCTCGCCAGTCAGCTGCTTTAAAGCACACACACACACACACATCGGCACTCATCACCTGGGTCGTTAACACTGCTAGAACTGGTTCCCCTCTACATAATAAGCTATGTACATAAGACTATTGTAAAACTATAGATATCATCATATTTTAAAGCTCTTATTTAAAGTTGTTAGTTTTTTTCCTGTAATTAAAGAAGGGGTTGTGCTGACTTTAAGAAGGCAAAGGGCCACAGAACAGATGATCGCATTTAACGTGATAGGGTGAGTCCAGTTATGTTACGTCTCTTTCACATGTAATAGAGGATTTAGTCCTTGTACTTTGAAGCTCAGTTGCAACATTAATACCTTCATGGTTTCTATTAAAATTGGTTACCATCTCAGCGTGGGTGAAGTCATTATAGAAATCCAGCTCAAAAGTTCTGTGATGCAAAAATAACACAGCAACAGAGGATATCAAGGTAATGATGTCCCTGCTGCTGAGCTGACGGTAAGTGTGTGCACCTTGTCACTGGACCACGGTGTTGCTTTGTGTGTAACCATTCCTTGTTGCCAAGTTTAAAAAATGGCAGATTCTTGTGAAGGAGTAAATCACATGACTGAATCAGGGATTTCCTGGCAAATCAGTGGCATGCACTTTGTTGATGTCACATTATTGGTTTGGCTCAGCACGCTTGGATTTCCTGCCTAGTGGGTATTAAAAAAAATGCCTGATACAGGTATTGCCCCCTAATGGAAAACCCTAGTCAAGTCACATCATGCTAATTAAGATGAGGCCATTGTTGTCTTTACTCTTACGGTCAGTAAATACTGGCTCTATCTGTTTATAGAAGCTGGATGCTCATGCAGAATTGCTGCTTTATTTCAGTCTTTTTACTTTGACAGGGCTAAGTGTGGTAGTATAAGGTGTATAAGGTCAGGGCAATAGTGTAAAACATGAAAGTTTCTTTTTCTTTTGGAGACGGATGGTGAAAGTGAGGTGTGTCAAGGAAGCTTTATGCCATGTTTTTACACCACTGAAAGAATTTACAGGCAGCCAAAGGGCAAACTGTCCCTCATTACCGACGACTGAAGAATGTTCTCTTCGTCAAACAGTTTCTCAAGCCTGCTGTGGCGAATCATAGCCACCCTCCTACATACATACCAACCAACCCTCCTACATATGATGGGCATAAGTGGTTGCACTGTTGTATCAGTATTTTCTGTCTAAGTAAGTTGGTGCAGATTTCTTAAAAACTTGGAAGGTCAGAGTGCAATCCACACCAAACAAAAACTCACAGCTTTGAGAGCAGTTAGTATGTGGCTGTATGAGTGCTGAGAGAGACAGATAATGGTAATAATTATCGTAATTGAAAATCCATCACTTAAAGAAGAACTTCTTGCTTATGTTAACATGTTCATGTGTATCATAGTGCCACTTCTAAGGCATTTTTAGGAAAGTTTCACCTTGATTAGAAGGAATGTAACTGATATTAATAAACAGAAAGTTCCCCGTTTGCTTGATAAGTTTCTAGGAACTTTCCCCTTCTGGCCAGTAGGGGCACATAGCAACACTAGAGAGAGCACACTGCTTCATTTTGGTCTCTAAAGTTCTTGTTAAAATTCCAGTTATTGACCCTGGATGAGAAATCACCTGTGTGCTATTTTAACCTTTTAATATTGAGCTGTTAGAGCCAGTCAGAGCCAATGGTGATGTGTCACTTTCATGTCAATGAGACTGTTATGTTTTCTAACTGGCCAGTGAGAGTCTCAGAAGAACTTCATAATGTCTCCTAATGAAGTCATCTGTAGTGATTTAGACACCATGCTGCCAGTCCTCCAGATGTGAAAAGACTGGCTTTTTAATATTATTATTATTTATTTATTCTTAACCTCTAGGGTTGCAACCAACAGTTTTTGTCATTAACTTGTTTTTTTTCCATTATGTCATCGATTAATAAGACGATCCATTGGCCAATTATTTGTTCCTCTTTCTTCTGGGGTCCAAGTATATTTAAATGGTTTCCATGTACCCAACACTCATATCCCAAGATAATAAAATAGAAATCATGAAAAACTAAATATTTCCACCTGTGATGCTCAGATCAGTCATATAACTTTATTAACTCGTTGTGTGAACAGATATGTAAATAAGAGTTTTCCACAGTTACACAGACCTAGGGAGCACTAGGTGACCAGAGTTTTCCCTAACTGGTGGGTTGCTGGGTTAAATCGGCTGATTAAGGAGTGCTGCACCTCTGTGATTGCTATGGTCACCCAGTAGTTTGCATGGTAAACGGCAACTTGCCTGCAAACACTTTCTAATTAATCACCCAGCAGTAGTGGGATCTGAGATTGGAAGATGCAGTCGAAGAATGTCTTGCCTTCAAAGTAAAAATAGTCTTGCTATTGAAATCATCACTTTTCAAACACAAAATTTAGTTTGAACTCAGACTTTTGTCTCACGGTCACAGATCAATTAGTGCTTAGTGAGTAATTAGCAAGTGTTTGCAGATATGTCAGCATCTTCTGTTTTAACTGTTGGCGAATACTTGTTTTTCCTAACAACCAGTGTTTGCCAAGCAGTCTCCAACCAGTGTGTAGGTCTGTGTGACTGGGGTATAAGATGATTGCTTATTTACATGTGTAGGTGGTGCACAAACATTTTCTTTGTGCTTTGAAACAACGTGAATTGTGACCACTGTATAAAGTACATTTAAACCTTGTTATTCTTTCCTCGTCTTTGTTCTCCTTTTTTCTTTTTGCAGATTTTGAGGATCTCTTTGATGACGATGACCTGCAGTGATGACACCTGTTTGAGCTGCTGAACATGTACATAAAAGGAAGAAATTGCCCCATTCTCTCTTCAAGTCTCTTATTTGTACAGCTTGCCTTGTGTAAATCACTCAGCCCAATATTGAAATAAAACCTTTTTGTTTTTAGAAAAAAAAGTGGTGGTGAACCAGGTGTGTGAATTCTTACATTCCAGCTGAAGAGAAAATTATGAGTATGGTTTTGGTGTCGTCTTGTTTGAATCTGCTCCTGCCTGGATTGTAGGCTTGTTTCTCCTGAGAACCACCTGTTAGCGGACGTAATTACATATGCGATACAGCGTTAACGTGATTGCTCAATGATCAGCGGGAGCATGATGGGACAGGAATAGGGCTGGAAAAATGTGCAAATGTTAAAAAATAAAACAAACCCCAGAACAAATAAATACGAAAGAAATAAAAAGCCAGTGTGCAATAATTAAGGTATGACTATGCAGGAACAGCAAAGTACTGTAAACAGAGAAAATGAATAAAAGATGTTTCTTCTTGTCCACCCTCTTTTTAAAGATCGACTATACTAAAACCTCAAAGGCCAACTTCTTCCAATTACTTTGGTGACAATTTGTGAATTTTCCAGCATGACTGAGCAACATGAGCAATAAACCTAACTGCATGAGATCAGAGTTTGGATTTATGGACTTGAAAACTCCAAATCTTAATGCAACTGAAAATCTGTGGTGAAGCGTTAAAAACAGGTGGACAAAAAGATTTAAATTCTGTAAAGGATAAAGAAAATAATGAAGTTTGTATGTTATAATTTAGCATTCTGTCAAGAGTATTTACCTAATGGCACATACAAAGTTTAATTTTACTTTACTAAAGGCAGATTTTTTTTAAAAAAAAGAATCTGTCCATAGTATAGGCCTTGGTTCCAGACTACAGCAGGTCATCAAGTGTAAAAGCTGCTACGGGAAACATTTTACAATTTAATGTCTTATTAAAACCAATGAGGTCAAACAGTAAACAGGTTACTAAAAGAAAGCTCTTCTGCATGCCAGATACATGAGAGATACAGTAAATACATGTGAAAGGTTTAATGTTGTATTGGTAAATGACAACTACACGGCTACACCTCAGCTCTATGCACACCTGCAAAAAACTAGCTTCATCGGTACAGCTTTAAGAATTAAGATGGTACGTAGCATCCAAGTGCTGCTAATCAAATGCGCTTTATTAATCACTCATCACCAAGCGTTACCACATCTATAAATCAGAAATTTTGCATTCAGGTGTTTGTCAATGTCAAAATCTTCCCAGGACTGGACATCCCAGCAAATCCATCCCATTGAACATGCAATGCTCAGAGAAACTGTAAAAACACCCAAGAGCTCGATCTCAGACTATGCAGGCCTCAGAATATTAAATATTAAAGTTTATGACAGTGTAGTTAGATAAAGACTGAACAAGTATAGTTTATGGCAGCACAGATTAGGTTTGCAAAAAAAAGTCTGGAACAATGTGCTTTGGACAGACGAAACTATATTGGAGATGTTTGGACATTATGCACAAACACCTCACACCAGCTGTCAAGCACAATGGTTGAGGGCTGATGATTTGGGTTTGTTTTGTACGCAAAGGACCTGGGCACCTTAAACTCATTAGGCTGATGATGAACCTCTCTGTATATCAAAGTGTTCTAGAGTCAGAAGTGAGGCCGCAAGTTTGACAGCTAAAATTTGGCCCAGTTAAGGTCATGCAATAGGGCAATGATCCCGAGCACAGAATCAACTCTCCATCAGAATGTTTGAGCAAAAGAAAAAAGTGTTGCAATGGTCCAGTCAAACTCCAGATCTCAACCCAAAATGAACTGAAGCAACGCTGTAAAATAGAGCTGGCCTCTTCTTTTTGCTCTACAAGGACTTGGAGTTTTCTCTAATGGTGACCAAAGTAAAACACCTCAAACTATTCAAAATCATCTAACTGTAGTTCAGTCTTTAACTATTTCGAAAAATCAATCATTTAAGTACATAAATGAAATCAAAAAAATCCCAAAACAATAAAACCCTCTGCAGCTCTTCTGGACATAAACCTGATATTATTACTGAATGGCCTAAATGAATTATAGGCGTATATAGTCAGATGTGGTGACATTGCATCATGCATCTCAGATACATAGTTTTTCCACTAAAATCGTGTGTGTGTGTGTGTTTGTGTACCTATGTGTGTCTTACAAGGCTGGCATGTCTGAACACAGTTAAACTGAGGAGGAAACTGTAGATTATCAAATTCCTCATGTGTGGACCAGCTGTGCTTGCATGGTGTGTGTGTGTTCAGACACAAGCTGTGGTTTGGCCCTCACTGAGGTCTCTGAGAAGTGCTTATGTGGCACCTCAACGCCCCTTGATTTTACAGCCCTGTGTCTTTCCTCTGCCTCCTCTGTGGTCTTTATTTTACTTTACATGAGTTATTGCTGCATCTTAGAAACAAATGTGATTTCTTACATTTAATACAATTAAACAATCAGTTGTGAAGTAGCTTAAATTAACAATTTGAGGTCTCTTCTTTTCACCTAATACTCCACGTCTTCATCTTTACTCCGAGCTCTCCCACCTTCTCCGTTTTTCTGTCTTTAATTACGGTTCCTCCAATTGGCTGGAAGTTTCAGCCAATCAGGCATCTTCTTGGGGTGGCCCTTGAACCCCTCAGGTAGTCCTGCTGAGCCTTTTTTAGTGTGTGTCAGAGATGATGGGCTCACTTTAAAACGTTGCTGGATCCTTTTGTCAGATCAGTCTGTAAGAAGAGCTGCAGGAGCAGGGTGTACGAGGAGTCCCTAACACATGCACAAACACCTCCCACGTACACACCTGGTGGACCGAGCTTTATCCGAGTTCACTTTGGATCCTCTGGAAGGAAACCCTGAAGTCAAACAACCACAGGTAAGGGTTGAAACAGTCTTTTGGTAGAGCCAGGTACTTTCCAAGGCTTAAAATTCAGGGTAAGGTGAAGTTTGTCTGCTAAACAAAACAAAACACCTGGTTCTGTTTTACTATGACAAACCAGTAGATTGAACCCAACCAGGAGCCGTTTTGGCAACATGTTGTTTCAAGAGCTCAATTCCAAGCTGCAGGCAGAGGTCTCATCTTCAACTGTAATTCAAGTTGAGACTTTTGATAGAGCTTTATAAGTTTTGTAAGGTTCTTTTTGAGCTTTAAAATGCATCTTTGTGGGTAAAATAGTGACTAGTGGCTAAAATATTATACTATGGCTGGTTGGACCTTATTTTTTGGAGCTAGTGGTCAAAGTAAATGTGAAAAAAAGGATTTCGCATCATATGAAGTGGCAAACTGGTACACTTTAAGGCACAGAAAGGCTCAAAGTGACAGTGATGTTCAAGATTGTGTTTTTGTTGAGGTCCAGTCATGGCTGACAGGAGAAGGACCAGTTTCTCCGGCGTGTTGATCACCGTTGTGCTGGCTGTGATGCTGCTGCCTGGTGAGTACCCAGCAGACACGCAACATTACAGACAATGTCAAATAACAAGGCCAGATTGTCAGCTATACATTCAATTACAGCGAGTTATGGAGATGATGACAGGTAGCTAAAGTATAATGTTGATTAGTAATCCCACAATGCAAATATATTCATATAAAATGTCACTGTAGATTGAAATCTCTACTGGAAGAAAAAAAAATCACAATAACACAATCAGAAGAAGACAAATTAGAAGCCCAATAAATGAAAGAATTATTAAAGCTTTTTATTTTACTTATATAGATTCCTTGGGTTTTCTGTAGGTCTGCAACAAATATATTCTTCATCAAACTTTTTTTTTCTAAGTGCCTCCAACAGAGTCTGAGATAATGTCATCAGATGTCTTACATGCAACCCCAAACCTAAAGATAATCCCTTTGAAATGGTATTAAAGGCACAAAAGCACTAAAATCTCACATTTCAAAACTAGCAACCCATCGTATGTTTCACCAGAACCAAAAATATACCGATAACTTAAACTCTTATCTAATACAGTGGACACCTCTTAAATTCATTCAGTGTATATAAAGCTATAACAAATAAAAACCATCTGTCTAAAGTCATCTTATAACAAAAGGCTTCAGCAACTCTCTACTACTTTTCTATCTCCTCTTTAAAGCAAAGGTATCTGAAAAACACGGTGCCTCTATGACGCGGGGATACTCTGAAAGATAAGCACACTCCTCAAAAGTCTTCAGTGCAGAGATGGTGTCTTTAAAAGTGAGAAAACATCCCTGAAAGACTGCGGTTTCCGGTGAATGCTCACATCTCGCACTGTGAATTTGTTCTTAAATACAGTCCTCGAGCAAATAAGAGTCCATTCATGTCCCAACTGATGGGTAGAACAAAAGAACAATGATGACATAAAAGCATGTTTCCAGTTTTACGAGTTGAAAAACTGAGTGATTTAAGAGTAAATCATTAAGTGAAGGGTAGACTTTACTGTGGGCAACAATGAGTCATTCAAGTCCACGCTGATGACGAATGTCAGCCATTATTTCTTAATGTTAGCAGGGAAACAGCAAGTGACTACTGACTTTCTTTCTTTGTCTATTTGTTTTTAAAATAAAACATTCATAAATCAGAGCTTTTACACAGCGGGCAAAAGATCAGGGTGATGCTGATAAAGCTTTTCAGAGCCAGAGGATCTAACTGTTAGACTCTTTCTTTTAGAAAATGCATGCACATTTTTGATTTTGGGAATCAGTTTAGCAGCTTATTTTTCCACTTTCCTTTGTCATATCAGAGCTGATTATTAAAGCCTTCTTAAAATGCATTTGCCTTCAGCTGTTTGTTTATTTCAAGGTTCCGTTTGTTAAAGCTAAAGTTTAAAGCGCGCCTGATGAGTTCATGTTGCCACAGCCCTGCTGGGTTTGGCATATATCATCAGCTCTATAAAACGTCTGTGATGCTCATATATCACCAGCGATGTTACAACATGGAGACAGGTTGTTCCCCTAACACCTGTTTCCGGTTTGCTCTTGACTTGATTGACATACTTGCAGAGGTGCAAGGTTGTGCCTTGTCCTTCTTTTAAAATTGGTTTTAAAAGTTAAATGCCTGATGGATGAAAGGGGAAAAATACTGTAACAAGGAAGAGGAGGAGTTACTTTTAGCAGTAAAAAATTATTACCTGTCAGCATCACCTCCTCTATGCCCTCTTAAAGTGCTGCTGTTTCCAGATGTGCCAGCCATTTTTTACAGCCTTGTAAAAAATAAAAAAATAAAAGAAGAGCGGATATACTGAGGCAGCATCATTCAGCCCTAAACATCACCTTGGGTCACCTTCCCACCTTCTCCTTTAATTTAACTTCTCCTGTTGTGTACTTTAGGATCTATGCTTTTAGTTGTCACACGTATTCTTTAACCTCACAAGCGACAGTGCATATCCAGTCTTCTGATACATCCAATCCAAACTTTAAAAAAGAAGAAAAGAAGAAGAAAAATCAAGAGATTGGTTTTTTCCACTTAAAAAACACGCCACGTTACCTTTTTCTTTTTAAGGCTGTCATCTGTTCCTCCTTCTTCTTCTTCCTCCTTCTCCTCTTACTCCCCTTCTATGAGGGATTAACACCTTCTCCCTGCGGAGATGAAAGGAACCCGGAGCAGAGCTGAATCTGCTGTTCCTTTGGCTGTGAGGTGGTCAAACTGTGCACACGTGTGCATGTATGTGCATACAGATATACACGGCCCTTTGAAAGCACAGCATGGGGCCTCGGTGTTACAGGCGCCCCTATAAAAATCTACAAAGAACTGCAGTAACCAGTGCTTCAGGCAGTGCCAATTACCCCAGCCCTATTTAATGAAAAATATCAGCCCATAAGCGTTTGAGGTTTAATGTCACGTTATCGCTCGGATATTACAGACAAATTAGATTAGAAAGAATCAGCAATTTTGACTTCAGCAACATCTGTTTTTGCTTTTCTCTGTTTGCAGCATTCTTGTCTGCTGGACCAATTGTGCAAAAGCCCAGAGGAGATGGTATGTATGTGTTTGTTACCTTTAAAGATACTTCAGCATGTGTGTTTGTCTCTAAAGAGTGCACGGTGACCGAGTTTTTAAAAAATTTGTCCATGGAAGAGGTTTGTGATTAGAAAGTAAAACCCAGATTTATCACTTCCACCTCATCTGGCTTCAGTGTAGCTTTAACACTTTACCCTGTAATTGAGATCTAATGTGAGATGGAAGCAGTTTTCTTAGCGCATAAAAAAACAAAAAAACAAAACGGTTTTGAGTCCTTGAATGTTTTGTTGGAAACTTTAAGTGACTGGAAAGTCCTTGAATTTGATGTCTGTGTGAAAGTGGAAGCCGGTGGATCAGCAGTGTCTTCTGTTTCCCCTCATCTCCCGCCCTCAGCGGGGGAAAGCATCCAGGAGAAAGCGACTGCTGCAGCAGCACACAGGAGGCTGATCCGCAACCGCAGGAACATCAGCTGGTACAAACAGCACTCTGACTTCTGGGCATGGTACAAGTACTTTACTGACAACGGCAACCAGGAGGCAGTGAGTGAACGCTTTGTTTTTCAATTTTAACTATGCCATGAAAAGAAAGTTTCCATGTAACGCTTTAACTTTTTAATATTAAAAAAACCTCTTCAGTATTGGCAAGCTGTTAATGAGATGGTTGGTTCTCTTATATTTTAAAGCTGCCAGAATACAAATGTTTGCCACACACAGTTCGCAATTTAGGCCAGATGCCCACAGTACCCTTTTTTTCTGAACCATCTCCTATGAAACTGGATGTTCAAAGAGTGGCAGTTCTCTGAGAACTCTTTTACTTTTATCGATGTTACATGTCATCAGATCAATGAAAAAACAAACCCCTACTCCCTTCAGATTCAGGAGATGGATCGCATCTACCTTGCCTACCTCCAGAACAAGAACCGTGCTGAGGGACGTCGCTCCTACAAGGCCTACATGAGACACCTGGGAGATGTTTACAAGTCCTGCTCCAATTCTGAAGACCCCAACTGTGTGGCATCCTACACCAGCAGAGCCAGTCCTAAAGCAGAACCCCCCAAACCTGCCCCAGTAAAAACCTGTGACCCCACCAAGGACCCCTACTGCATGTATATGGCTTTAGTCCAGGGAAAGAGCCCCTACATGCCATTGGTGCTCCCGGCTGCCACCCCTGCTCCTCAGTACGTCCACTCTGCTGCTGCAGCCAAGAAACCTCAGTCAGGGTACTACTACTACTCTCCATCCACGATGCCTTTCCTAACCATGGTATGCTATAGTATTTTTTGTGCATATATATTTACTGTATTTTAATTAATTAATGCAAAATTTGTATCATGCATACAAAATATCACAATTTTACAAACTGAAACTGAAAAACTGAATATTGTTTACGTTTAATGTAATTTAGAGAGTTTTTAGAGTTCTTTATTTAGAATTCAGAGTTCTTTTTAAACTTATGTTATTATTAGATAATAGAGCCTGGGCGAGTATCTTTGTTGCTCAAGATGGATGCATTCAGCAGGAGCAGTAATTTTATTGCTTACAAATGTTTTCGATAAGAATAACTGCACCCATATCAAAATATGGATCCTTGTTTCCCGTGCTTCAGGAGCAGAAGACAGAGCTGCTGCGGATCTGTGCCTCTGATGATGTGGAGTGTCTGCAGTACCATCTGAAAGCTGCTTATGGTTATTCTGGTGCATCTCGTCCATCGTATGCCCACCTTGGCTGTGACCCCAAGAAAGATCCTGCCTGCAAAATGATGCAGAAAGCTCCTGCTGGTCTCTACATGAACGCCTATTCTGCCTCCAATATGGTAGGTCTTATTCCTCGTACTAATTTCCTTCAGCAGCTTTTTGCAATGCTATATTTTAATTTGACTCTGTCGCTCCAGGCTCCCCAAGCTGCACCGGGATCCTGCAATCCTCTTTTTGAAGATGGTTGCAACCCTCTTACCGCCACCAGATTTTCCACTCCTCCAGAGTCATACAAAAGTAACGAGAGAGATCAGGCCGCTGCTATCCGTGCTGCCCCTCCTGCTGAGCAGTATGACCCCTATTCCATGTATAGGGATTCTTATTCTAATGTTAACAGAGTCACTGATCCTTATGCTACGTATCGCCAGGCCAGTGCCCCAGCTTCTCCTCCAGCTACTGACCTATTTGCTATACTGCGCCAATACATGGCCCAAGCTCACGCTAATGACCCATATGCTCCACGTATGGGGGCTGCTCCTGAGTCGAGTTCCAACGATCCTTACTCAGCTATGCGTGATGCATCAGGTGCCATGCAGCACCATAATCCTCCCTCCCCCAGGCAGCAGCACCCTTATTCCTATCCCAGTTATGAGGAACCTGCCCAGGAGGAACGCCACCCTCTGGGTCCCCCAGGTAAAACCAAGGAGGGCTACGACTGTTTCATAGGCTATGATCGTGAATGCTATCCCGTGAAGCCCAGCGCGCCTCGCTCTGGAGTTCAGCGCCGCATCCCTTTCCCTGCTGAGGCCTATGAACCCCACCTGAATTCTGACGGCACCCGCAACGGTGTCCTGGAACCTGAAAACCCACACTGTGACCCTGAGTATGACCGTAACTGCCGCCTGCGTCGCTATGAGACTGAGCAGCCTCAAAGCCAGCCTGAACATCATGTGGTGGAGGACCACAGCCAGACGGCAGCTGAGAGAGAGCAAGTAAATCGGGACCAGTACGAAGCAGAGCACTACCAGAGCGGCCAGGAGGAGTCCTACACGCCCTACCCGTCTCTCTCACAAGGCATGCCCAGCCTCCAGGACATACTGAGGCGCTATGGAGACCAGTATCCCGGGCAGGATGATCACAGAGCTTATGCAGACAACTATGGCAAGAAGTAAACAGGCTAACACGCACAAAAGCATGCAGATGGACATGAATGCACAGTTCCATGCGTTCTTGTAGTTTAGCCCTTGAACGCCTCATGCTCCGAGAAACCAGTTCTAACTGGACCAGAGGTGGGACACAGGTGAATTTGATGGACCCGGAGAGCAAGTACACGCATGTACATCCAAACACGGCTTCTTGCTTTGGGAGCCTGCAAAAAACATTTCTGAAACACCTTCCTATAACTTTAGTTGCTTCAGGCCTGATGCTTTGATTTATTGCTTTTTACTTTCCACTTTAAAATCTCCTCTGTGCATTCTAACGACCTCACAACTCTCAGCTTTGCTTCTGTATCTGTGCATTTTTTAAAAAAAATGAAATATTGTTTGTTGCTATTTGACACAGATGGATTGTCATTTTTCATTTTAATTGTTCGAATAAAAAATACAGAAATATGTTTGTTGGCTTTGGTTTGATTTTTTGCATTTTACTACACCATGACATACTGACTAGATAATATAATCTGGATCCACTCAGAGAGCAAAACATGTTATGGGTATGATATAAAAGCTGAACAAGAGTTTTAAGAGCATTTTACTCTTAAAACCCTTTTTAATTAAATGTGAATCAAAAAGTAAAATCTTGAAGCTTTTGAACAGAAACACTCACAAATTCTGAGACTTCAACTAAATGTGAGTCAAATAGACGGTTTGAGAAGGACAAAATGAGATAAATAAGTGATGCTGACAGGAAATCTGACACTTTCATCATACTTCACTAACACACACTATGGAGTTTAGCATTTTGTATAAAATTAGTCCACTGATGCCCTTAAGCAAATGCAAAAAAATGTAAATTTCTTAGAGTCAATTGTTCCTTTTCTGAATAACATACAAAGATGGCTGTAGCTCAGCAGGTAGAGCAGGTGTCATCCACTAATTGGAAGGTTGGTGGTTTAATCCCTGGCTGCCCCAGTCTGCATTCCAAATTATCCTTAGTGTGCAACCCTCAAGTTGTTTTCTGAATTGTCTATTGGATTGTGAATATAAAAAAGAAAGAACTTGGACAGAAAAAAAAGTGCTTGTGTGAGCGAAGAATGTTAAAGCAGTTTGATTGTCCCAGTCAAGTACAAAAATACTACGAGCAAGTCTTTTTACCATTAACATTGTTAATTCATGCATCTCATTGCTTTTTGAGAAACACTCACATGGGATTTTAATGGTCTTCCTTTAAAAGCCAAAAAACCTGGTCATGACTTCAAACCCATAACACTATGAGAAAGATTTGATGAACTTTTCAAACCCCTAGTTGCTGGAAACTGTCAAATTGTATTGAGGCTAAGTCATGTAAAAATACAAAACATGTCAATAAAAAATGTGCCATATACAGTGCAACAGTGGACAAGCAGCACTATTAACAATGATGTTTTGACAGAATTGTGATATTTTAGTATGTTTGCTGAATGTAGTGTTGTCACGAGGTATCAAAGGGGTTCCTTACAATAAAAAGCATAAACCCACAATGTACAGTATTCTATGGGAGTACCGTACATTACACCGTGTACACTGAATGTGAAGGAGGAAAAAATTTCAGCTGTTCCACAAAAAATACTTTTTTTTTAGGAATGTACTTGTTGGTTTTGTCAAAAATGTGGCTTTGCTATTGCTGTGGTGGTGGGGTGTGGTTTTGGTTCATCTATGGGGAATAGAAGTGGAACAGGTGATTCAGGGTTCAGTGCCAATCAGAGGCTGAGTGGCAAACTTACGGCATATTGTTTAATCAGTCTCTCATATTTATGCAGCAGCATGCTAGAAACCCCAGAAGCAAATGAGGCAAAGATGGCAAAAAACGTGGGAGGAAGAAAGGAAGGGACGATGGCTGTATAAAATTCAAAGCAGGGTGGGAGGAATGAGAACCACAGGACGGAGTAAGAGAGAGGAGGTGGTCATATCTAGAATGAGATTTGGACATACTGGTTTGAACCAGTCATTGGTTTGAACTCTACATTATTCACAATAGGGGAAACATAAGGAAACTATAGAACATGTCATATTGCATTGTCAGAACTATCAGGTCGAGAGGAGACAATTGATCCGAAACCTCAGTGACATAAAAATCAACCTGGATCTTATTGATTTATTGCGAAAGGAATCAGGAAGTAAAAGTTATCAGGCCTTATTTCAGTTTTTAAAAGAGGGGAAACTATTTCAAAGGATTTGAGGGTTTTTTTTGTGTTGTTTTGTTTTGTTTTTTGAGCGACGTTCCAGACCACACTCCATACCAGTTGGTGGCGGAAATGCACCTTTTAGTTGTTTGCCAACCGCCAATAAAACTGTAGAAGAAGTAGAAGAAGAAAAAATAATTTCGTTTTTTTTTTTTCAGAGTCATAGAGACTCTATTTTTTTTAAGTGAATATAAAACAGTGAAAAAAAAACCCATTTCCTGTCACATCATCTTCAGCCTTCGCCTGCTGAGTGCATTCACAGCTGAGCAGCGAGTAAAATGCTTTACCTAAAATAACTTGACCTTTTATGTCTTTACTAGAAACATCCAAGAAACTATGACATAACTGGACCAGAAAGTCAGTTAATGACTTTTCTGCTAAGTCTACCCATCTAGAATCTAGAAGTTCAAATTTTTTCAAAAGTATGAATCAAAGCAAAGTAGACTAAAATTAAAAAAAAAAATAGTGGAAGGCCACAGTTTTTGTTTTTATTTTCCTTCTTCTTTTTCATTTAACATATGTTCCTGTACAGCAGCTCTCCTCTCACTCTGCAATTCTGTTGTTGCTAAAAATTAAATAAAATTTATGTACTTTCTATCAACCATTAAAAAACCAAAAACTTAAAGCTTAGATATTGGGATTGATTGACTGGCCGAACAAACAGTCTATGTCAACTTACATAATAAGTTAAACAATTAGCTTGGAAAATAAAGGACGTGCTCTTTAGTTAAGGGCAATGAAAGAAATTTGTAAACCCTATAACTATACCACAAAGCTGATAAATTCAGAAGAGATATCACCTTGCCAGAGATCCAAATGATTGAAAAATAACCAACCACCAGCTACACCTGAAGAACAAAAATACTGCCGGTGACCTGCGGCACCCCTTGGCCTCCTAGTAGATGCATCTGTGGTATGAATTTAAAAATCCCACGTCCCCTTGTTTTCAAGTTATTGCATTCAGAAGATTTTTTTTTCCAAAAACTTGACCTCTAACCTCGAGGTCAAGGTAACTGAGATTTCAACTTGTTGGAAATTTTTAGTAGATACACTCTGAAGCTCCTATGTTGCTTCATTCTCGAGTTATTGCATTCAAAAACTTAAGTGACCACATCCGCAAACTTAGATTTCTCAATGTTTGCTCTAGGTTTGGTCAGTAAAGTGATGGAAGACCACACGAACAAAGTCCCAACAAAATATTTTAATATAATAATATAAGATAAAAGAGCTCCAGAAGATCATCCTCTTGGCATTGCTCATTTACGTTAACCATCAAGTGAACTATTGGATCTTCAAAACAGGCCTGTGTTCAAAGGATGGCCTCAGCATCGTGAGTAAACAGAGCAGAATTTAAGGATAATAATAATTAATAGTAAAGAGGGGAAGCAGCAGCAGGAGGAGAAGATGCATCATGTAGATAGTGAAACATGCAAGGCTACAATATGACTGGTTTGTGACCAAAAACAACTTAACTCAATATCTCAGTGACCATGTTATTAGAGAAAAATCCTGTCCAATGAAACGCTGTATAGACTAAACCAGAGTCCTTTAATCATTCTGCCATTTTCAAGCCCAATCCTACTCGTCTTTGAACTATTTTTTAATTGTTTGCCAGCGAGAAATCCCTTCATTCAAAACCAATGTCGTAAATCTGCCCTGACTAACTTTCTTCTGGAAGTGAGGTCATGTCTGTAACTTACTGTTTATTCACAGGGCTGGTTATCGTCTGTGTGTCCTCTGCTTTATCTGATTTTTTTCCATCCTAAGGATATTGTACTTCTATGAAATTAACTATCTGATAATATCAAAATAGACACATGCACAGTTTATCTTGAAAATATTAAATGCAGCTGGGATGTTCTTGGATGTCAACACTAAAAAAAATAAATCTTTTTCTTATTTCATATTTTCCTGTGGCTTCTGTAACAACGACTTTGATCTTTAGTTACCAATTATTACAAAGCAATTCAGATTTTTAGCGTCAGTTTCCAATAAACAAAAGGACTTTTCATCACGCAGGTGAAGAAATAAAAATGAGATACGATATGAGCGTGTTCACATGAATGATGTGGTGCTGGCAGCATATGACTGTTAACAGACATGAACTGGTCTACTAATCTATTTAGGGCAATCAAACTATCCATCCATGCACCAAGGTGCGAAGTCCAAAGGATCTTCCAGGACTAATAGTGCAATTTTATGTATAATTTCTTAGCAATGATTTCAAATCTATTGATTTCTAATCTGGAACATATTTAGCTCTGGAGCAGGTTAGGTTTGCAGCACAACTTACCGTAGGGATGTACCCTAGTAAGAACTGAACCACCTTCATAATACTCTGCATCAAAAAATGAACTCAAAGTTATAAAACACTCTTCAAAACAAAATGACAAAGCGCTGAATAATAATGAAAGCAACCAAAATGATAAATACAATAGAATTTTAAATGAAAAGGAATAAGGAAAAAACAATACCAATGCATATGCACTCTTGGGTTTTTTAAACTGTAAAATATTTGATTAAAAGATATTGGAGAACTCCCTGAGCTCCTCAGGGGGGGTTTCCAAAGTCGTAGGACCCCAAGTGCAAAGGCTTGATTGGGTTTATTGACCAGACAAACTTTAGTACCCTCCACAAGTCCATGCCAACAGATCTGGCAACAGCCAGGCTCATATGGAGTCAGCATCTTGCTTATATAGGAATGGGCCAGATTGTGGAGGGTGAAAAAACAGCAATCAAGTCTGAAAAAAAATCTCAAACTAATAGATAAACAGTAACGGGCCAGAAAGACTGGTGTGGTTATTAAGTTACTTCTACTGGAGGCCTCTGATTAGCTGTCTACATGATGTCAAGCTGGTCATGAACATGTCCTCTGTGTGGGGTTTTTGTGGGGTGGAATCACTTACCGGATTTCAAAGTCAGGCTTTTTCCACATTGTGGCACTAACAATGGTCCATAAACATCTGAGAGGACATAATACAGTTTAAGAGTTGCTGTGGGCGCAAACAGACCTGTCTCTGTGTGTGTGTGCTCATTTCAGCTCTTGTTCCTTTTCCTGTGTTTACTGTTTTGCTTCGTCTCTCTTTGTGTCCACATTCTCGCCTCCACCCAGACTCCTGATTGCCCATTAGCCTTCAGCCATTAATAAAAAACAAATGAACAACATCTTTCCTGTATTGCAGATCAGGGAAAAAGTCATTAATAATCAGTTTCAATTCAATTTTCATTAGTTTTATCCTCAGTTCATAGTTCTGTATTCCCAATCTTTAGGATTATCATTTATCATAATCCAAAAGGATTAATTTTCCCTTCAGTCAAAAATGTCTTAAGCAGGGGTGTCAAACTCCAGGCTTCAAGGGGCGGTGTCCTGCAGGTTTTAGATATCACCCTGGGTCAACACTGAATCAAAGGATTAGTTCATTACCAGGCTGCATCATTCGAAGGCCGCACTTGAAGGCCGATTACATCACAGCCAGGGACGAAGGCTGTCTCAATTGGAAGTCTGCTCCAAATGCGGCCGACAAATGCATCCTTCATTTTCACGAATTTGAAGGATGGGTCACGTGTATCCTTCGTGGCCCAACCTATCCCAGAATTCATAGCGCAGCCCATCCAATTCCAGTTTCCAACAATGGTGGCAGCTGCTTAGTTTTAATATTACTCTTATTACTCTTTCTGGGTCCCAAAATAAACTTTTAACATTTTACTCAGTTTATCAAGAGATCACATATTTGCAAATGTGCTCCGATGTTTTCTGAGACATCTGTTACTCACCAGCTCGATAGCTAGCCAGGGTTTCAAGGCTCAGTAGACCCAGCGAGAACAGCGAACTCCCGGCACATCGTTTTCAGACCCCGCGCGGTCTTTCGCTACTCAGGTTAAACATAATATATAAGTCACTTAGATAACTTAAAAATGTTATCATTTGGCCTTTTTCAGCATTTTATTAAATCGGTTTGGTTACAGTTTTCACACAGCTGAATAAACGTCAAACAGAAAACTGATTAAACAGTTTAAGATGGTTGAGAATTTACTCCAATGTTGTGTTATATACTAGTGAACGAGGAGCAGACAGCTGAGTTTATTAAACTCCACCGAGACGGCTGGTGACGTAAATCTGAGTGCTAGACCATCTCATTTCACAGCCTCGCACTTCTGGCCTTCTCGGTATTCGAAGGAGCCTACCCATGTAGACCGAGAAGGCTGGGTCCTCCGAATGATGCGGCCTATGAATTGGGAGATCTCAGTTGGGGAGGTAATTTAGTCATTTAAATCAGCTGTGTTGGATCAAGGACACATCTAAAACCTGCAGGACCCTGGCTCTTGAGGCCTGGATATGGACAGCTCTGGTCTAAAGTAAGTGCACTGGTTCATATCTTCAGTCAGAAGATAAAATATGAACAACAAATTAAAAAATTAATTTCACTTCAAAAGGTTTTCCATTTTTCTTCCAAATTCCAACCTTTGTTATGAAGTGAAATGCTTTACCAGCATGTTTCCATTTATGTAGCCTCAGGGTCAGCAGCAGACCACATGAACTGAACTGAATAGGAAACCAACTTTGACATTGGGGCATCAAGTCACTTTGCTATTCAACACTCATGCAACATATTCATAGTTATATAGTTATTCATAGAGACATCGGGCATCATGGTATTAAGCACTATATTAGAGGTGCAGTCAGGTTTTCACTGCAATTCATCTCAGTGCTCAAAGTCCCCCTTCACATATTTTCTGGACCTCGTAAAGTCCAAGATTACAAAAAGACATAGGAGGTAATTTTGGACTATTTGACTGCAGCCACAGTCCCAAAAAGCCATCTCTAGCCAAGGAACCCTCCTGGGTCAGCACAAACAGCTGCTCCGGAGACTGGTGGAGTATGCCCAGACGCTGTTTGACAACATGTCTTGGATCACTAACTACATGTGTCTATAACTCAATCGTAGACTGAACCCCTGCCAATCCAGACTTATTCATCCTCCTTCTCAGCCAGCACGCTACACATCTCCACAATCTCATACAGAGATTCTTTGTTTAACTTCATCACTACTCATCGAAAGAGGACGTTTCCACACAGACACAATACAATTCTTACACCTGTGAAGTGGGGAAGGGTCTCTCAAGAAATTAATCTTATCAGAAGATCTCACCAACAGAGATCCTGCTGAGATTAACGAGGGACAAAATTTCTGAACAGTAAGTTCCTCCTCTCCTGCAGACATGACGACAACACTGGAAGAGCTAACAAAGGAGTTAGCAGGTTAAATACATACCAGAGACAAATTGGAGTTTGATATTCCAAATAAACAAAACACAACTGCCAAAGAAAAAAACATGCAGATCTTTAATGACTCATTGCACTCTTGGCAGTAAATTTTTCCTTGCAGTACTGTGTTTGTATCCTCATCTGGGTTCAAAGGGTTGACGCAACGAGACAATACAAAGAAGCAAATCATAGGGTAGACAGTGTGAGACAAACTCCGACTGAATGGAGAAGTAAATAGTGGCACATTTTGCATTTCTGTGTGCGCACGCAACAGAAAAAACATCCTCAGCCTCCTGCTGCTGAGACATTCATATTCCCTGCACACAAACAGAACTGCAACAAAAGGCTAATCTTCATCACTTAAGCGTGATTACAAAACACAAGTTTGCACCTCTCTGATTTCTTGTCTGGTAGTCAGAACACACACACACACACACACACACACACACACACACACACACACACAC
>VUQR01017942.1:3856-15197 GCA_015108515.1 Hemichromis elongatus | reverse complement strand
TTTTTTTGGTTTTTTTTTTTTTCTTTGTTTTTTGTGGGGTTTTTTTTTTTTTTTTTTACCAGGTGCAAATGTAACATAGTAAAACACACTAGTGTGAAATCATTAAAGGTTGCCGTCAACTTTTTCTTAAGTGTTTGGGTTTTTTTTCTTGTTTTTCAGGATTCTCGGGAGGGGCAAAAGTTGCTGTGTATTTATGACAGAAGTCTGTGATGATTTGTTGCCCTACCTGCTTTTTTGTGTGTCCAGTACTAGTTTGTTTTCTAAACACCTTGATGTCAGTTTCTGGACCTCTTCAGACTTATCTCCTCCTGAGAGTGGTTTTATTAATGAGGTAGCTGTTGGTATGGACAGGTGTAAAATTATTCAATTCAATTGTTCAACACTATTGAACCAGCACACTCATTTCAATAGATATTATGTTATAAATATTGGGGTGAATACAGATCAGTAGCAGATCAGATTTTGGATATGTGAGTAAAATTTAAAAAAAATGGGAAAAATTTGTGAAAACATTGCATTAAAAGAAAATGTCTAATTAATCAACCTTTAATTCAAAGTTTTATTAGAAACAAAAAAGGTGCCATGCTCTGAAAATAAGATTAGAAGAGCGAGAGGTGAAAAAAGGTCTTCCACCTGATGGACAGCTAGAAATGAGTAGAACTGTCAGCGTGCTGCATCACCTAAAATAAAAAAAGAAAAAAGGTGTGATATCTCTCACCTTATGGACAGAGCTGGGAACTAGTTCCAGGTTGAAAGAAACATTAGGGGATCCAGCTCTGCTTTCCAATTAGTGACCCAAAGCAAAAATGAGGGAGAAAAATAGGTGAACGAAAAAAGAGGAGAAAAGCAAGGTGATGACAAGGTGTGGAAAAAAGAGGGGAACAGGTGTGTGGCTAAAAAGGCTGAATTTACAGTGCCTGAAAGTGCAAAAAAGATTCCAGCCTACGTTGTTGATTACAATATGGATGAGAGATGTTCTGTATTCCTGCACTGAACTGTCACCTTCCCTCTTCTCTTCCTCCTGGCTAGGGGTATAACTGTCGTGCAAAAACATCCTCTGATGAGTCGGCCAAACATAACAATGGAGGTCGATAAAGGTCACACATGACTCATTGCCCTTTAAAATCATGGTTGAACAAAGAAAACTCCTAATGAGTCTTTTCTGATAAGTTTTATTAATTATTGTACTTTGTTCAGCTTTACAATACTTTAAATTACACATCCTTACAAGGTGACAAGTCATGGCACATAAAGTATGTGCGTAATTACACCGATTCTTTTAACCAGCATCGGCAGTTTTAATAAAATGTGCTTTTGAAAGAATTTTTTTTGTTGTTATAGCTAAGAAGAGGGTGTCCTGTTATGTACGGTCTAATTGTTTGCTTTAAAAACACAGTTACCCTGTTGCTCAAGCTGCAAGTGTGTGATTGCGTATTATCCCTAAAGACCAATGCTTTAAAGAAAAAAGGAGCAAAAACAACCTCGTAATCACCTCTGGTGAGCAGAACATGATGTATATTTGATATAGGAATCATGTTTGTGAAATTAATTGAAATACACACTCAACCATTAGTTCATTAGCTACTCCTTCCTTGCGGGGGTTAAAGTGGGCTGGAAAGATCCGGAACGGCATTCTGACACCTTCAGTTAATGAGTAATTAACTCTGACAGGCAGGTTAATGCATAATACACACACACTTGTGTTGGTGTAATATGCATTAAAAGTTCCATTTGAAAGTTCCCTTTCGAATGGAACTTTTCAAATATTTCAACAAATATCAGCAAACACAAATGTTTCTGTGAAGTTTGTCACAAAATGTGTCTGTGAGCTAAATGCATACCTGCGGTAATTTCAAGAATGAGGGGGAAAAAAAGCTACTGTGCACTGACAGATGAAGAAAACTTTAAGAAAGACAAGAACATAAGGTGTTCCTGAATTATTTCAATTTAAAAGATTTAGTGTTACTCAAAGGTTGCATGGAAATTATGTACTGGGCAGTTTGGTGCACGTGAAACGAGTTAATCTGCACTACTGTGGTGGAGTTTACAGTAATGCCACTATGTTTGCCTGGTGTAGAGCTATGGTGTGTTGTTTTATGCATTCATTGCTGCATGCAAGAAATGTATTTCAGTGTTTGCAATTATCCACATAACAGCCCCAATAACAGCCCCTCTCGTTCAGTTGTTGGCATTTGCTCGGATCTCTGCTGTGTGTGCTCACAGACATCTGCGGAACTGCTCTCAGTGTGTCGTTCGCGCTCACAACGTTTCTGCTCTGTGTGCGCTCAACTCGCTGTACACAGTTATAAGTGTGCCACAAAACCAACCAATCACAGACTTGGATGCAAAAATTCTTATTGGCTGTTACAGTCTTGCTAGCTACTGCATTACGAAAACACGATCCAGAATGTAGCTAAATCCAGTGGAGTGGTTTGGTTTAAACTAAATCAAAACCAACAATGGTCTTAAAAATTATATATTTTTTAATAAAATAACCGAAAATAGATTTAGCTACATTCTGGACTGTGTTTCTGGAATGCAGTAGCTAGCAAGCTGACCAAAACAGCCGATGAGAATTTTTGCATCCGGGTCAGTGATTTGTGTTGCGGCACACATATAACTGTACCGAGAGTTGAGCACGCATGGAGCAGAGATGTTGTGAGTGCAAACGACACACTGAGAGCAGGTCTGCAGATGTCTGTGAGCACAAAGAGCGGAGATCTGAGCAAGAGCAAATGCCAACAACTGAGCTATAGGGCTGTTATTGTGTGTGTATGTGGATAATAGCAAACACTGAATTACATTTCTTGCATGCAGCAAGGTCAAAATTAACTTCTCTTCACTCAAAATAATTTTCTCCTCAAAATGCAACATTTGCGCTTGCAAATGTTTTTTACACGTGTTAGAATAGAGGCACAAAAATAACGCCATACAGAGCAGGCTGTGGTGTTCATGGTCAGTGATAGGTTACATCAAGGATGACATAAATATATACTTTGGATGATTTTTAATTAGATTTGCTCGCCAAATTCTACATTTTACACTTGCTTTAAAGTATCTATTAAGGCTGTCAGCGTTAAAATGACGTTAAAGCAAATATCCGTTAATACGGATCACCCTTTGTGTGGGACTGGATGGCGCTAACGCAGTACAATATTTGCCGCGTTAATGAGGGTTTTGCGTTAACGTAATTTTAACACGATTAACGCTGACAGCCCTAGTATCTATTGATTGAAAATCAACAATGTAGTTAATTAAATATCTGCTTTATATCTTGTTGACTAAATCCACAAAGATATGAATATCTTTTAGTTGAATATCAGGGCAGCAGCACGATCATAGCTTGTGCACAACAAAAACAAAACGTCTACTTGTGCTAACAAAAATTTTATGTGACCTATCTGGTAAAGAGCAGTGAGAATGAGCAGAACATCTTTCACATATAAAGTCACACAGTATATTGTTACCTCCACAAATTACATTTATTTATACAGGACCAAAATCACAACTTAACCTCCTAAGCTTTTCTGTCAACGGTGGCCTTGGTTACATTTTCATAAACATGCAGACCCTCATCTCAAAGCTCAAGGTTAATCCCATACAGTATTATAGAAGGTAAGGGAGTCATACTGTATGTTTGTATCATCTCTGCACCCTACGACCAGATAAAGAGGTCAAAGCAATACCGAGTCAGCGTTTTTCAGAGGCAGATTACACAGGCCCTATAGCTCCAAGATTACACACACGAAGGGGCCACAATATTAATATTGAGGGGATTTAAAGGAAAACTTTGCCCTGTGTGTTATTCAGTTTTTTATTTATTTATTTTCCTCAGATTTTCAAGCTTTATGGCAGTTTAATTTTGCCAATCAGAAAAAGCAGGCTCTCTGATGACCTTACCAAGGACGGCAGCAAATTCAAAGACAGTCACTGTTGGCAAAACCCCCTCCCCTCAAAAAAATCAAAACAAAAAACAGTGTTTTCAAGTTGAGGAATGAACTTACTGTAAGCTGTTTAGACATTAATAAAGGTAACACCATTAGCAGTTAATTTTGATTGTACTGTTTGTTTGCAGTGGAGGCACTGGATCACTTCTCTTTATAGTTCAGTCATTAAGGATCCCCGTGTTCCCTGGGGGAAACAGAAATGGTTCTAACAAGGATGAGGAAGCAAGACAGAAAGGGAAATGCAGTGTGGGGTTGTCTTATCATTGTGGAGCAGGGTCGCTCGGAGACTAAATACCATGAACTAATTTCATACCAAATTTACATGAAAATTGCTATTAATTAGTTGGAGATATTAGGTATATTGGAAACAATTATTCGATCCACATGCAGACATTATTATGGAAATGTAATTTTGTTTGTGTTCCTTGTGCGAGGCTGTAAGCTGGCACTACAGTTTTTCAAGGCCGTGTGTGTGTTCTCCACTCAAAAGTTTCCCCCTTTTGTTTGCTCTGATTTGTTGGATTCTGCGTCGTGTGATGCTCCAGGGCCACGACTTTTAGAAACCAGTGGCATGGAGCAGTCGCATGGCGACAACTGGTGACAGGTTGCCACGACAACAACTGGTGTGATAGATGTCCCAGCCTTCTATTGTCTCCTGGCAATGCTGTGGTGTTTGTCTTACTATCCTTCGCCATGAGCGCTCATTCATCATTCCTTGCTAACAGTGCATCTGATTAATATTTAATCGCTTTTTAAAACATTGCCAGGCGTGTGTGTGTATGTGTTCTTTTTGGGAGGTTTCTCCCCAAACTTGCCTCTCTTTGTAAAGAACAAAAGTAACATTTGCTCCACTTCCCACTGCGTGTCACCTCTAACACATTTTAAGTAATGAAACACTCTGGAAATTAAATCTGAAGGGCCACAAAAGTGGGGCAGCCACCAGCTCAGCATGACAGTCCATTCTAATAAAATTTGTCTGAATATGTAAGCGTGTGTGTCTCATTTCTGCCAGCCTGCCTCTTTCCGTGTACATCCTCCAAAGTTTGCCCATGAAGCCTCACCATCTGGAGCGTTGATGCCTCAGGTTTGTGTGTGCGTGCACATTAGAAGTGGAGAGCAGCTGTTTGAAGCCATAACAGATGGCTCCTCCTCTTCTCTCCTGTAGCCCATCACATCTAACCCTTTGAGAACATAGACCTTCACATCAGAGACAATTAGATCAGTGTTCATCTGTGCAGCGTTTTTATATTTACTGTGGCTTGTCTGAATACAGCCTTAAGGCCTGCATTTAGTTACTTCTAATAACATGATTTTTTTTACCTGCCTATTAAAACAATTAACTACTTTCATCTTTATTTTATTTATCTATTACAGTAATTTTAGACTCTGTGGGATTTTGGGAAATTTGGGAAAAATGGTATCCTTTAACCCTTTAAGACCTTCCATAGAACCAAGTCCGCCAGAGCTTATCTTTATATTTTACCTGCTGTAGTGCCATTTGTGGGAGAATTTCAAGTTGCTATACATCAATACAACCGTTAGAGCCCAAATTTTAATAATTTGTATGCGTTCAGTCCATAGTAACTACACAAATAGGAAAAAAGTGCAATAAACTACAAAAAAATTGAAAATAGTTTTTGTTTTTTAGATATATTTCTAGTTAGAGAAATTTAAGAGTTTTATCCTTCAAAACTGTAAATACAAAAAAGTTGCACAAAATAAATGTTATAATGCAAATTTGCAACAAAAACTGCATGTGCATCTAAGTAAACAATTTCCAACAGTGTAATTTGAGTTCCCAAAAACTATACAGAAAACGATAAAGTCAAACATGACTTTTAAAAACACCAAGATAGGCAATTAAGGGCCTGATGGTAAAAAAAAACTACAAGTTCCACGATAAATGAGGTCACTTCCGGTTTTGGGCAGGTAATGGCGAACATACGATAGTTTGCGCTAACGTCTATTCCAACATAGGAAGTGTTACAAACAGCTGATTGGAAAGCTCGTTTCTGGAATATTATAAGTGGTTTTTATGCAACTTTTGCAAAGCTATATGTGGAAGGAAACCATGACCTAGGAAACTATGACCTAACCATGAAACTCCTCCGGTTTCATATGCAAAAAAAATTATTGTAAAAATAGTTATGCAAAATGGAGCGTTCCCGCTCTGACCGGACTAAAAGGGTTAAACCCCTGAGTACAAAAAGCACTTTTTGGCCTCCATAATGCAAACAAATAAAAAAACAAAAATATTTAAATGTAAAGCAGTTTAGAAAATTAGTGAATATCATCCAGCAAACATTTTTTTCAAATGCTTTTATTTCAAGAAAAAATTTGAGTGAAAAGACAAGAACTTACAGTTCTGTGGCAATACGTGATTTAATATTTAACAAAAATATAGTGTATTAGAGTTTTCCTTAATGAAACTGACTCATAAAAGAGTGACAAGCTTTTTTAGTTTTTTGCTATTCACCATCTCCGCTGTTTCTACTCAAAGGGAGCGTCTGACTCCAGGGTCAGATGCCCCCTTTGACCTCTTGATATCTCCCATTATCTTCTGATTTCCTCACTCGCTTCATCATCATGCTTAAATCCATGTCCCTCCTGGTTTTCTTTAGATTCCTACGTTGATCAAAGTTTATCAACAAACCTCAGTTAGGATTGCTGCCCCAGTGACATAATTCACCTTCTCTCTGTTGGTCCATACATTCATGTCCAACAGGTTACTGTAATACTCTTTGTGCAGTACACCATTTCATCTTATTCAGAATGCAAGGGCAATTTTTGAACATATTACATGAGTATAGAAATCATTTGCTGCCAGTTCAAGAAAGAATTACTTTAAAATCTTTCTCTTTGTTTATAAAGAACTCCGAGTATATCTATGGCTTGCTCAGTAACAAGACACTAAACCTATCAGATCATTAGGTGCAGCTATTCTAACTTATCCCAGAATTAGATCCAGTGATCATTTTCTTTGGAACACGCCTCTAATCTGAGGTCAATTATATCTGTGTCTTTATTCAAAAACACCAAATCTTTTTCTTCTTGCAGGTTTATGTTTTTATCTATTATGGTAAGCACATTACGTTTAAGTGCAATATGCTATATACATGAAATATGGTATGTAAATAAAATTGGCATTGACATTCTTTGACAATGTTAAAAACCTCTGACTTAAAGTTACAGTGGTTAGTCTTCCACCACTAGATGTCAATAAATTGCAGAATGCAGTTAACTTATAATATTAACTTTAGCCACTGCCATAACACTGTCATGTTATAGTCAGCCAAGAGAGATTTAAAACTGTATGTCGTAAAGGGCGTGGCCGGTCAGTGGCTTTCTACTGCTGTTTGAACTTGATCCAGATCTGTCCTGAGTTTTGCCCTATCTGAGGAAGGCTGTCAGTTTACTGTTTATCTCAGCTGTCAATGCTGGGTGAGACATATCTACCCCTATTTGCTCTGGAAGTGGCTGTAAGGGTTTGTGAACGGAGTCTGATATGTGTCAGTAAGTTAGAGAAGCTCACTTCTGACTAATGACAGGCATATTGAGGATAGTTGCTGAGCATATGCAGAACTGCTAGTAGGCCTGCTGTGTTTGGTGCTGTTAGCTACTGCTAGCTGCTGTCGTTAGTAAAACTGTCTTTGAATGCAACTTTGTTGGACTCACAGGCTTAGTGCAACTGTCACATGACATGACACTCAACCTAACATTAGCTGGCATATTTCCTGTTATTTAGCCAGCTCTCGTTGCCTATCCAGAGACGGGAAAGTCTCATGTCTAATCTGTTATTTTAGGCTTATGAGAATGAATCAGTTTGTTAGAAGATGTAATTATGGACTATTGTATTTATATTCATGATTATACTTTAACCTAAAAAAAAATGACTGACTGTACATTTTAGATTTACCCCCACTAAACCTTTTCTGTTCCAGATTTTCTGTAAGTTTTGTTTTATTTGAACAAAAACTTTGGCACAATTGCTATCATAAACACATCAGTGAGTAGCTTCAATGTTTGTCTCAGCTCACAAAACACTGTCATCTGAGAAATTTCCAAACTGAAAAGTAAGGGTAAGACTCATGGATTTTGAGTTTTCTTGTGAATCAGTAAAACCAACAAAATTTGTGGGACAGGTTACTTTCTTTGACATGCACTTTTCTCTTCCTCCAGTTCTCATCCATGTTTTTGTTCCCAGATGAGCTGACAAGCATCAGAGTGTTCTGGAGTCAGAAGGAAAATGCTGTGACACATCAGTGTGCCAGTGTTTCCCAGAATTAAATTTACTGGCAGGGATGGGTAGGACAGACATCTGAAAAAGTTCTAACCACTGCAGTAGTCTTAGTTTCTGTTGGTGAGGGCTGATGTTTCCCAGGATGTCATAGGAGTTAATGCTGAATAAACTGGAACTTAAGAATGAATAGATCATACATCTTTCAAGCTTGTTCTAAACTAATTTCAAGAGTGCATGACAAATTATTCTGATGAATTCATACAGTTTTTCCAATTATTCCCAAGTGGTCTTGTTAAATAGTTTGTTTACACATTCTTTGTTTTTCTTTTTTGTTTTTTTAGTGCAGACATCAGCATAAAATCCCATTACCATTAAGTGTATTTTGTTGACCAATCTGAAAAATAGGAAAAGAAAGCATTTAAAACAGAAATTTATAACAGTGCGTCTGACTCAACTAGCTTTTCATATTGGAATATCCTGGTTCTCTTTCTTGCTTTGTTTATGTCAGATTTTTACCAAAACCTGGTTTGTCCCCCCGCTCAGTTTCAGAACCATTCTTAACATTTCTATACATGATATTTTGAACATTAATCTAGGTCAGGGGTCTGGAACTCCAGTCATCGAGGGCCAGTGTCCTGCAGGTTTTAAATGTCTCCTTGATCTAACACAGCTGATTCAAATGGCTAAATTACCTCCTCAACATGTCTTGACGTTTTCCAGAGGCCTGATAATAAACTAATCATTTGATTCAGGTGTGTTGACCCAGGGTGATATCTAAACCTCGAGTGCTCTTTGTTAATATTCAAGATCTGATTGTCATACAAGGCAGCTGATAAATGCTGTCATCATCCTGCAAGGCACATGCTGCCAGCAATAGACATAACACTGTCCAGGAAACAAGTTAGACCTGGTTTTTGTCAGATATTGCACTTGGCATTCAATAAAGAAAGTTTAGTTTTTGTTTTATTAAATGACAGATTTTGATGAAGACATGCTTCTTGGAAAACCTCAGTAGGGGCTGTCATTATCATTTACCTAGAGGTGCCACAGAACTAGCTCTTCTATCTCTGCAACAGAAATCTCAGGTTCAGTTTGAGCCTTCTGAGATAACCCCATATTTTGCAAACGTGAGGAAATTAAAATCTATATATTAAAAAACATATGTAAAAGCCACACTAGGTTGGACCTGAATTTAATGTATTCACATGAACCGATTGTTATTGAAAAATAATTCTTTGTTCCCCTTCCCCTCGGTTTTTGTTTCCCTCTCCTTTTCTTGAGCTTTGTTGCAACTTCTATTGTTTACATCTTTCCCTTTCCGATCCCCCGGTCCTCTTTGTTCCGATTGTAATACCTTAAAAGTAAAATAAATAAATAATAAAGATCAATCAAGTGGACCAATATGGCAAACCCATAATGATCCACTTGGGAAAATGAATATGTTGGGCATTTTTTTGGCCTTCAGACAATAATTCTGATTGCTACAGTGCTGGACGAGACAGGCAAAAAATAAAATAAAATAAAACCCGAAGTGAAACTCTGAAACCAAAGGAGAAGGTGGTTTCACTTAAAGCACTGGTTCTGACTGAAGACAGAGTTTGTGTTTGCTATAAAAACATTAAATATCTGCAACAGGCCATCTCGGATTAATGGCAGATAAGCTAGTAGAAGAGGTTTGCTGTTTGATTTCCCAGCCCTCCTTTCACGTGCTGAAGGGTCCTTGGAGGAAGACACGGGAATCCAGGTTTGCATTTGTAATATGGAAGAGATAATCAAGCAGTTCAACTCTCAACCTTCTGCACTAACAAGGACACATGTGTGCTATTTAAAACCACTAACTCAAGGTGAAAATATCTGACTTTGCCCAGGGAGATTGGAAAACAATCCTTCAGTGCTACTACACACAGTACGTTCTATAAAACAAGATTTATAAACTTTAACTTAAAATTAATGAAAAAAATTGTCCTGTGCAGCCCCAGCTGCCACTAATTATTAATTAAGTTATTAATGTGGGATATTTTATCATTTTCCGGAGACCTACATTGCAAGTGTAATAATTTTTTCAGGTCCACTCATTGTGCATTACTGAAAACTCTGCCTATTGCCCTTTGTTTTTTAAAATACTTTATTTTGTATCAATTGCATCTTTCTTTTCAACAGTGGGGGATGCTAAATGTATCGGGACAGCAACTGTGCATATATTTCATTTGTTTTCCCACAACAAAAAGCACACTTATGATGTAAGTGCAAATAAAGTGGGAAAATTGTACAGAAACTCTCAAAAGTTACTTTAAAAGCTTTTTCCATAACCTGAATAAAAGTTGTGACCCCACATACTGTTAGTTAAGTTACAAGGTAGTGGGTTGCACTAGTCAAATATGACGGGCTAACTCTTCAACTCCAATCAGATTTGCATCTAAAGTTTCTAAAGGCAAAAGCACGGGCGTGCCCTGGATTTTCCAGCATTACACAACATCATCTCAATGGACAGAAACATCGACATCCCTGTGAGGTAGCTTGCTGGAAAGCAGAAAGACTGGCAATCTGAAAAAAATCTAATCAAATCAAACAGAGAGGAGTGGTTGGCACAAGGGAGCAGGAATTAAAAGCCTGGGTGTTTGCATGAGAAGGAGACTGAGTGTCTTCTGAAGTGGGACAGAAACACATTCTCACTTCCAGCTCAGACACTCAGGCTTGATCACGACCTCTCCAGCAACACTTTTCAAAATGCAGGCTAACGCTCAACCCTTGGGTTCAGGTACCACAGTGGTCTGACATTTTTACATTAACTGACATTTTTTGTATTCACTTGCTATTTAGTTTTTTTAGATACTAAAATTTCATAATTAGGTTTAAGAAAAGAACTTAGATTGGGTTTATAGTGAAATTACCCATGATCTAGTATAGATCTGGTGTTGGTGTTTGGCTATTCTTCCAGAAGGGGCACAGTAATGAGCCAATACATTATGGTTAATAACACAGGCATGCACTTAGTTACCTAACAGAAGCATGTGGTATACTGGCGTGAACATGTTATTGGCCTTGAGTCCAGTTTATCTGCAGACTGGAGCTGATGATTAGCTGATAATGATTTATATTCCTGAATTTTTCACTTTAGATTGTTTCTTGTAGATGGATGAGCCCGTATAGGCCA
>VUQR01017941.1:2433-16275 GCA_015108515.1 Hemichromis elongatus | reverse complement strand
GGTTATCGTCATAAACTGTCAGTGATGGTGGCAAAGGAAACACTTCAGTGTTTTTGTATAACTCTGTATTTGTATATACTGCAACCGCAGGTTTGAAAAGCCTATAAATGTGGCTTTAGAGATCTACATAGTGGACAAATCTGCTCAGAGACATCTCTCCAATTATAAACAAACACACGCACGCACATACATGCATTTGTTCATCCCCAGTCATATCTCGCATAATGCCAACCACAAACAGTTTCAAGTAGGTGCCTGCGCTACACTAAACTACCGCCTACTGCCTCTGAAACGTGTCTCAGATCCTAAAATGAAAGTTGGGCATCCTGTTTAAAAAAAATGTGTGTGCAAAATTTGAATAGTTTTTCACTTTTTGCATCTGTTTTGTTGTTTAAGTAAAAATGTGTAATGCCAACAACACAATTCATACTGTGAGGCAAAAATTTCAAAAGTGATGCTACAAATTCTGTAGTAGAGATCAGCAGCCCACACAGTCACAACATCCTGTAACAGCTGCTTGTTACGACAGTAAACACTACAGAGATAACAGTTTTTCTGCAGTGGGGTGGAGTAGTGCTCCAACCCAAACTACAATATCGAGTTTAGATGTTATAAAACTGTTTAAACTAGAGTTCATGCAGTTCAAAACGAACACAGAACCCAGTTTTCCACAGGAATGCTGCTCATGTGCTGCCTTTCAATTTGCATCCACACTGAAGCAAGAATCGGCCATTCTTCTAGGCAGGCACAAGCCCACAAACATGGCAGGAATCTGCTACTGACCCGGGAAGAGGAAAGTGGCTCCGATTTCATGCAACCAGGCCAACAAATGTAGGGCTTCTTTCCCCCCCATCTGCTCTCCTCTTATGTCAGAGTGAGTGCACATTACTTTGTAGCTAAGGAATGGTTTGAGATGGAAAAGCAGGCGGATAATTTCACAGTGAAACACATGCAGTCAAAACAGAAGCTTCCTGGAGTCATGCGAGGCCAGGCACCATCTGACCTTCCATGACTACACACGGGTTTGGCTGGACAGGAAAGATCCGAAGCCGTGAGGCGATGCCATCATTATACAGCATTATACACAGTCCTAGTAGATTTCCCCTTCTGAGAAGCTTGACGGTCACAAAAACCATAAATGATGCTTCTTTACCCACATAAGAAAAGTGTTCTCAAGAATTAGTGGCTTGGGTCAACATATATATACTGAAGACTAAAGTTGTCATATGTTTTATTTAATAAAAACCAATGTAGAGGGTTTTCATAACAATTTTATAACAAAAGTGACCAGGAAACAATTTCTAATGTGGATTTTGTCTGTCTTGGATCACAACTTTGGCTAAGCTCAGTTTTTCTACTTAAGCTGTCAAACAAGAGCCCTCTAAATTTCCTATTGAATTTCCTACTGTTTATTGCTGTGGTCTGGGATGTCAAAATGACACAGTTCAGCCCTTTACATAACAAAGCTTTTAAGTTTAGTAGTTGGAGCAATGCCGTTGTTCAGGGCGTACAGTCAGACTGCATATCATCAGCACCTTTTGAATTCGTTCTCGCTTTCTTTCCATAAATATCACAGCAAAAGCTGAAGGTTTGCAACTTTTTTGGAGAGCTAGATGAAAGGTTCAGACAGCTACCACTTACATGTAGCGTGTTGAATCTTGGCTTAGCATGAATATTTAAAGCAACAGAAGGAGCTAGCTTAGCTGTGACAAAATTAAAAATGCAGCGCGTTGTCACTTCCTGATGTCTTATTCCCACACTGAGGTTTTTCATTTCCCCCAGAGGCTGTAACACCCCCTCTAAAAACTCATTTTTCTCATAACATTTTTTCAGTGTGTCTTCTCTTTAAGCTAAGCTGCTAATCGCCACCTTGTTGCCAGGTCATCCAAAGGTTGCAAAAGAAGCAAAAAGTAATATTTACCCCCCCCCAAAATGTCTCATTATTTTTATACAGCTATTTTTTATTATATTAGTGACCACAAATAGCATCCCCAAAACACATCTGATGATACATATCTTGCAATTATGTATTTTTAAACGTCATCTAAGTGAAGAAGCAACCACATCCCCCCAAGATGACTACTTCCTGAATATCTTGGCAACTAGCAAAACACTGTGGTGAAGATACATATAACACTGTGCTCCCATGCAACTGGTAATAACAATAAAACCAACATATCCAGAAATCTGCAAACAGCTTAAAATTAATTTTAAATCGAGCGGTAAAGAGAATATTTTTATCCCAAGCTGGTTGTAACACAATTATTTAATATTCTGGTGTAGAGGGTGAAAGTTTCATGAGAAATTACCCCTAAATCACATTCTCAAAAACATACCTGAAAACAAAACTAGGGTTCCTTAACAACTGAATGGTTTTCATTCAGTAGCTGCTGACTAGGCCAACTTCCCTCTTAAACAAACCACTGGTGGAAAAGGCAGTATCACTTTTGTGCAGCTTCATATTCTGAAGATGATAATCTCTGTGGCACTAAATAAACATGACTGGCTGTGACTGTGATCTTCTCCTCTGATGGAGAAAAATGTTCTGTCTGTCTCCTGCACATCAGAGCTGTTTCATCCTAGAGTTAGGTACGATCTCTGACTTAATAAAGCAAACATCAGAGGGGATACACTCGGCATCTGAGGAACCTTTGAAGAATCAAAGCCCAGTAATGGGGGAAAAAAAGGAAACGTGGATGAAAACTTACATGGGGGAAAAGGTGAGAGAACTAAGTTTAAGGCACAATAAGACTTACAAATACAGATGTTTGTGTTGTATAAAGAGCAGCAGCTGACTAAAACAACCATTCACTATTCAGGGTTGCTTCACATTGGATAAAGTGACTCAAGGAATGGTGGTTTGTTGACTCAACACAGCCTAAATAGAAGTGGTCACGTGACTCGTGGTCAGTCACAGGCATGCTGAAGAAGGGAGGCGTCTTCCACTGGCCGCACACTGGCATTCAGTCAGTTTGTACCCCCCTCATCTGTGGACCCACCCACCACCCCTTCGCCTCCTAACAAACAGGGAATGAGAGCTCATTCCAGCTCCAGTTATCTGATCCCCTCCCCCATTCCTCACCAACCTCTCTTTTGTTTCTGCCTTCGCCTGAGGCCTGAGTGAAAACTCGAAACTTCTGCAGGTCACAGCATTGGATTCATATGACAAGAAATAAACTGTTACATAAGCCCTTGTGATTTGTCTGCTGGTGTCCATGCTTCAAAAACAAACCCAAAATAGGGTTATCTGGAAAATCTTGGTGACACATAACCCATTTTAATCTTGATGATCCTAAGCAGCATATCATTGCTGAGTTTTTCCCAAATAAAATGATATTCTTCCTTCAGGAATGGCGGGGGAGGGGGGGGCCCTTTCTGGTGACTCATTTCCTCCATGCATGCCACTTTCAGCCTCTTCAAGGCTGCTGAGTTGCCATGTAGCATGCTCAGGACACATCAGATAATGCTCTGGACAGACTGTAATAGCCACTCTGCTTCCCTCTCATCTGTTGACACTGTGTAAGACAAAGAGAAGTAAAATGGCCATTTATGACTTTGTAAATAACTTCCCTGATTTATGGGTGATTGTCAAAGGATATGAGAAACTTATTTCAGGAACAATCAATATGTGAGCAGCCATAGCTGAGAAACTTTGTAAACACTTCTCCTCTCATGCAACGTGCAGAAAGTTTTAAAGATGGGATTTCACTCTGTATGTGCGCATTTGAAATGAGTGCTCCAGTGAGTAATTAAGTAACAAGTAATGTGCTGCATGTTACTTTTCTTTTGACTTATGGCCCCAAACAAGGGCAATTTCGGACTTGTTAACCAGGAACACTCCTTGTTTAGTTAGTTTCAGAACAAAAAAAAGTAAACTACAGTAAAATGTTTGTTTATGTATGGTTTATAGAGAAGTCCTGATGATTGGGGCTGCACTACTGCCTCAGGAACTTGGCAGCTTGCAGTCATTCATTCATCTGTGTACTTAAAGTACCCAAAGATAATGTGAGGCAGAAAGCTGAAGTTAAAAAGTAAGCCGACTGTTAGATTAATGATCCTACAAACGTAATTACATCCACCATGAAATCATTCAAAACTGATAATTGGAGAGTTAGAGGGAGAACTACGAGAACTTTACGTGTTTAAAAAAATCAGAAGCCAGTGTGAGCTACACACAAGACCTACAAGAAGTTACTGCTGCATAATGGGACAAGACTGGCTTCTGGGGCCTGGGGTGTATTCACAGATATTCATGTATATACAACGACAGTCATGTACTTTCTTTTTCACAAGTTTTAATTTAATTTAATTTAATTTAAATGGCAAGTTTTAAAAAAATATTTTATAACAATTCATAGATCTAAAGTTAACTTTCCAGTTAACGACTTAACGTCCAGTGTGATTCCTTTGATAGTCAAATCACAAAGTAGAATTCTGCGGTGACTGAATGCAAAACATCCAACCATAGGCAGAATAGCACTTCTTGCTTTACAACACTGACACACAGTCTCAACTTTTAAAGGTTCAGGACAAAATCAATACCAGACTGCATGACCACAAGAGGCAGCTGGTCAGGAAATAGATGTTTAAAAAACACAAGGCATGCTCTCATTTTTCATTCAAGGTTAGTCTGCCAGGTTCTCTGAACTAAGCAGCTTACAGGGCTCTCAGAAACCTTTTCTGACATAAGAAGTTGCCTTTTTCTATTGATTTTGAGCCTCAACAAAGCAGACTGAGTGCTAAATTATAATATTAAAACTTCAATAGTAATTATTTTAATTTAATCCTACTGAATGTGGCAGCCTGGCATGTGTATTTTCTATTAAATCTCACAGGACCTTTATTTTACACAGTAAAAATCTCCACTCCCACGTATCGTAACAGTGTAATTAATTGCTCACTGAGTTCATGTTTGCAGTGGGTTCAAAGGTCACGCACTTTCAGGGGTTGGACCATTCTTATTTTGATGGGAGATGCAGATTTGTGGACAGTGATGCTGGTCTACCAGCAGTTTCCAGAACTGGTGGGTCCTGAGTTATTCATCAACATCTGAACTTATTCCCTTTCATCTGAGGGCGACAGTTTGGGTTTTCTTCGGGACCTCTGCAAAGTGGTGACACATCCAAGTAAATTGTACTTAAGTACAATTGTTTCAACCAATGATCTTGGAATTTGTATTTCTTTAGAGACTTTCCCAACTTTTGTAAATTTGCAGTGCTCTGTTTTAGATCTTCACTGAGTTCCTTAGACTTTCGCATTGTTCTGAGTATATATCAATGCAGCCAAAATTATGCCAGAAGCTTGCTGATAGAAGTGTGTGTGTGTGTGTGTGTGTGTTTGTGTATATATAACATTCACACCCATGATTAGTGTCTGTAAAGTTCTGACCATGACTTTACATGCACCCATTCTTGTTGTTCTCTAGATCAGCCCTAAAATTATCATGCATACTATTGTTTAAGGCGTATAAATTTGCAGGGTGTAGTTCAGACACCACTTAATCTCTGGAGTGAGGAGCTGACTCAGTTCTTTTGCACACATCACCCAGTCTGATGCACTCAGAGTGGGTGATGTTACAGCTGTCAGGAAGGGGATGTTGTGACAGATCTGCTCATAACTGTTTGGTTATTTCTGTGGCAACCACAACCACACTAATTAGTGTTTAGGACAAAATGGAACACTCAGTTTAGTCCATGGGTGACACATAACCCATTTTCATCTAAGACCAGTACAACTTTTTGTATAGTACTGCATTTGTTTCTAGTGATGTTAGCTACACCACACAAAACTTTATTAATAAAATTCAAAATTGTTAATTGGTATCTGTAATTTTCATGCTTTGTAACAACCAACCTTTGGTCATATGTTTGACGCTTTAGAAGAAAATGCTGCTAGGTAAAATCTCACAGTTTCCACCATAGATCCTCAAAAACAGCATGTTTCTATAGTAACATGTTGTTTGGGTTTTTGCATCGCATCATGAAAGCCACTCTGAATAGAGTCAGACAGAGTGTGACGTCACTTTTTATCCACACTGCATTTTCAGGGATCATTCGGGATTTCCATCGACTTGTCCTTATATGGCAACACTGTCTTGCATTCTAGCTAATTAAAACCTAATTTTAGCACTTATTCTGTTTATTAGATAATAAGAATATTGGTTTCAACCTGAAGTCTAGTCTCTCTTTGTCAAACCGATAATCCAGACAGAACTGACGGGCGTTAAATAACGCATCAAATTACCGTCCTGCAATCTGTGCGTCAGGCTACATATTTTCTTGGAATAACGTGACTTAATAATAAGCCTTACCTGATTGCGGAGGTTGTGATCTGGGGCTATAACGGACGGACGGGTGTGGACCTGAGCTGCAGCAGGAGCACAGAGTCGGTAGTTCAGCAGAGCGCAAAGCCGCTTTTTATGGTTCTGGCCTGGGACGCACGATATGACACACCCTCTCCGCCTGTCTGCTGCACCGCCTGCCGCATATCTGTCTGTCTGTCTATGTATAATGTAGCTGGGACAAGATGCACAGAATATACAGTACAAGTAATTGCTGCTTACATGTTTAGGGGTTCAGTACTGGCTTAGCTATTTTAATCTCAATAAAAAAAATTGTAAAATAAAAAAACAACAACAACAACGGCATACAAAGATGTTTTTGTTTGTTTGTTTGATTTTCTGTGTATGGGAGACAGTTTAATTTATTTTATTTTAATGTTTATGTATCTTTTGCGAAAGGTTTATCTCTGTAAATCTCTGCCACAACTGTAACTTCCGGCCACGACTCACTCTTCGTTCAGGAGAGGGCTTCTTAAACAACACTGCCCCTGTCTGGTACTACTATACTACCATACTATTACCTATACTACTAATAAAAGCTCATCAATGGCCCTCTTGTGGCCAAAAGAGCAAAAAGCAGGCTAGTTTCTAGTCACCAAACTCAGACAAAAGTGGTTTGGGTGACTGAGCAAGAAAAGTGCTGTGATGTTTAAAAATAACATGCATTATTATTATTATTATTGTTGTTGTTGTTGTTGTTGTTGTTGTTGTTGTTTACTATTCTAAGGGATATGTATACACAGTTTATTATGCTGAATTACTGCTGTGATAATGAGTGCCTGTAAACACAGCATGATTGCTCCTTGTTCACTTTATCTAATATGATAAACACAGTCTAGCATCAAGGCAGCATAAAAATGTGTATCAACCAAAAAGTGTCACATTTGATACAAGTGTTTTTGAGACTTCTACATCATCAGTGTGGTTATTTTTATTTTTATTTTTTAAAGAGAGAATAAAATGCACAATACATTTTAGTCAATAAACTGCAAATAACTAACAAACTAAGTAAATGAACGAATAAATAAAATGCTGCATGTAGCAAAAAATATGAAAATTGATATTTAATTTCTTTTCTTTTTAATGTCTCAGAAGTTTAAGAAGTGTTTAAGGTAAAAAATAAAAAATAAAAAAAGCAGTATTTAATCGTTCCAGCTTTACATGGTTAATAATTATTAATTATTATAATTATATTTATGAAAATAACATGTTGCTTTGAAGATGTACCGTATTGTGAATCGCTTTAACTAATGTGCATTTCCTTCTTCTTGCTAAAATTTGGAGCTGGACCATTTACAAACAGAGGAGCATCCAGACACAGATGAAAAAATCCCAACGAGAAAGTCTTGTTTTCGTGCCATGCTTTTTCAGAGTGACGTATGCTGCCCCCAGCCTGGCATGCAGGAAATCCGGTAATCCTCAGTAGACAGAGCTGCACACTTGATCGGACTCAAAGGGTCTGTTCACCAAAGCAGATGAAGAAAATCATCCCAAGCTTCTGCTGCCTCTTATTAATGATCTCCTGATTCTCCTTTTGCACATTTTTATTTTTAGTGATGTTTCTTGGCAGCTACTGCTAATGACTCTGGCAACATCCTGACCAGCAGGTCGGCATTTTCCATTTTCCTCATGAAACATTTTGTTGCTGTACAGGCAGGCATTGGGCTTAGGAACACAAATCCTAATGATTCTGGTGACTCCAAGCTTTCCTTGTCCTTAGATATCCAAGATGTTCATTCATAGTTTTAAACTCTCTCCCCTACCCAGTGATAGTCCTGTTGACCCCTTAGTTCTTCAGCTATCATAATCACTTTGCTAAAGTTTTCATTTGTTTTTCTTTTGCTTTATGAATAAAAATAAAATTAAAGCCTCAGCTGTACTTTGTGTTTAATTCTAAATATTATGAATATCTCCTAAAGCTTTTGCGTGGTGGCATTATCACCGACTAAAATTCCTACTAAGGCATGATCCCAAGACAGCGATGGAAAGAGTTGTTTTTAGAGAATACTAAAAATATATGTTTCCAGTGGAAACAGCTGGCTGCAGGGTTTGTGGATGAATCTTAAAAATAGACTTACATGAAACTTTGGCTGCCAGCTGGTCCATGCAAAATCAGAGGCTTTTACCGGGGGTGTCCATTACTCCCATCTGCTGTTCTTTTACCTCCTGGGTTAAACTTTCTTTGTCTCCTGCTTTCTGATGAGAAGCTAAAGCAAACAAACAGATGCACTTTTGCTGATGACAACTGAGGTGGGAGTTTCACTGGAAATGTCGAATACAGCCTTTGAAAACACTGACAGGTAAAGTGGGTCAGAAAGAATTGCCTTGCAAAGAACTGACAGATATAAGTCTAAGACATTATATTTGGCAGTAATGTCTCTCTCCAGCTAAACAAGCATTTAGAAACAAAATATTAATTTCAATCTCTTTTTTCTTCTGGCTTTCCTTTTGATGGTATTTCTTGCATTCCTGAATTAGCATACATAACGGAATGGTGCATTTCTATTTTCTTCGGTAGGCATGCTTCCCCTGAAGAAGACAAAGGATTTCAAGGATCCGTGTGGGTGGTGAAACTATCTCTTTGCCATCTGAAGGCCTGTATGTTTGCAGTGCTGACAGACAGACACTGGTTCCTTTACAGTATGCATGGCTTATTGAAAAATAAAGGACGGGGCAAAGAGAAAGAGCTTGTTTTGAAATTTTGACGGCAGTAAAATTTGCTGCAAAAAAGAAATTTCAAAACACATTAGTCAATACACATTAAAAAACATTTATAGAAGTAGAAGCGGGGTACTGTCAATGTAACAATGTCCAACACCTCTGCATCTAAATAATTACATTTACTGGTTTCTTGTGCTTTCATGCATCCATCCACCCTCTTCCACTTTTTTCCACTTTCCCCCCTTTTGCACACTCAGCACAAGTCCAGAGTGTACCACAGAGCTTTTTGCTTCTATATCTTTTCTGTTGTGGTCAAATATTGCACTCTATGTTTAATTTAATGTAAAACCTTATTCACTAAAAATCATTTTAGATTAAGCTACCCATCAATAAATAAAGTAAGTAAAACTAGTTTCAACCTTTATACAGTAATGAATCAATGTTTATGATCGAGTAACGTATACAATTCTGCTTTATTCTGATGCTTTTGTGGAGAGTTTATAGGGTACTACACTGCACAGTAGACAACAAAAATCCTATTTACTCGTGACCAGGAGAAACCCTTGTTCCTCTGTCCCACATACAGCGCCCGTGCCCCACATTTTTTTTAATTGGCTCTAGTTTACATAACTAGCCACTTTCAGGTCACAGAAGCAGTGATTAATTAGTTGCTAATCCGAAGGTCACCTTCACCTGACTGTTTCTCTGCCTGATCTGGCCTGCGGTAACCAGGTTTCGCACTTTAGGTGGGAAAGTAAAGCAGTCACCCTGTCCTATAGCATCGTGCTCTCTCACATTAACCCTGCATGGCCGCGTTCACTGTATCTTCTGAGGCACTTCTCTTTTCCTGTATCCATGGTCTTTTTTCTGTACATGTCCAGACCATCTCCAATTTGTCTCGCTAACCTTATCTCCAAACCTGCATTTCCTCTGAAACACTAATTTCTCAGAGAGAGTTTTACATGCATTTGTGACCACTCACCTTGATTATTGTAATGGACTTTACATTGGTATTGATCAGGCCTCACTGTCATGCTTGCAAATGGTCCAGAATACTCCTGTTCTTGCCTCTTTACACTGGTTTCCAGTCCATTTTAGAATTCATTTTAAAATTTTATCGTTTTCTTTTAAAGTTTTAAAGGGCCTGGCTCCTTCTTACCTGTCAGACCTTCTACACCGATACACTCCACTAAGGTCTCTCAGGTCAACTGACCAGTCACTCGCTGTTCTGTCCCCACGTCGAGACTGAAACCTCAGGGGGACCGAGCTTTTGCTGTTGTGGCCCCCACATTATGGAATAAACTGCCCCTCCATATTAGGCTGGCCCCAACACTTGAAATATTCAAATCACTTTTAAAAAACAAACTTTTTTGGAAGGTTTATTAGGAGTAATACCAGAGTCAGCTTATAGACAGTTTTAATCAGTTGTTGGTCATCTTTTTATTTTATTGTTTTTTTTATTGGTTAATCTTTTTATTTTGTTAATTTTAATCACTGTATATTTTACTATTTTACTGTCTATTTTACTCATGTTTTAATATTTAATATATATACTGATTTATTTTTGTCTTTTTTTTAATTTATGTATTTATTTTATTGTTATTTATATTTATTTATCTCTTTGTCTGCTTAATGTATGGTTTCTAACTTTAATCTGTTTTATTTTTGGGAAGCAGTTTGGTGAGCTATGTTGTTTTTAAAGTGCTCTATAAAAAAAGTTGAATTGGATTGGATTTCTAATCCTGTCCATTTCAATAACTTCCAGTAAAAAGCCTAGAATCTTCAAAATCTGCCTCATTTCTTTTTGCAAACACCACACATGTGCAGTTCTTGTTACCACCTTGTAAACCTCCCCTTTCATTCTTGCTCAGGTCTTATGTCTAAATTGCGATGCCCTCACTAAGACTGTAATTCATATTTTTAGAAGATTTACATATTTACATATATTGACACAAGTTGTGGAAACACACATTCAAAGTAATCTTAGATTTAGATTTAACCTGAATCCAACTGAAAAATTGTGCTCTATCTAAGCATGTTGATCTAATGTATTACTGCACAATACGTTTACACCCTCTTCATCCAGATGTGAGTATGCGCGTGCCCGTGCATCTGCTTTGCTGTGTGCGCGCGCATTATAAAGACCTTTTGGTTCACGTGCGGAAGAGACTGTAGTGCTGGGTGGGGAAGAAATGACTTGTGGGATGCGAAGTAGCCGGCGGCAAGAGAGGCAGAGGAGGCTGATTGACACACAGAGAGAAACGTCAGGGAGCGGAGCGGGAAATAAAAGAGGGAGAGTTATAAAAAATACAGAGTTACGGTTAATTTAAAGCCTCGCAGATATTTAGATCTGCGCACACGGACAGCGGATACCGAGCGGAAGAAAAAAAAGTTAGGATCCCACGAATCAGCGCGTGGGAGTAGGAAGCAGGATCGTGACTGACTGAGGCAAGCTCCACTGTCTGTCTCGTAATGGCAGGTAATTCATTTTAACCGCTACACATTAAATAATATGAACAGGCTTGATTCTTTACAGTGAGACCCAGCTTCTAGGAGCTCTTAGTTGCTGTAGCTGCGATATATTGCAGTCGAGTGTCGATTTAGCTAACGGTAGCTAGCTAGTGCTAGCGTTAGCTACCCAGCTAACTCAAGTGTCATCCTCCATCTGGCCTGCCCTTACCGGCTAATGCTAGCTAGCTGGCTGTTTACCGGCCCGGGACCATTTTCACAAGCTAACTGTGCACACCGTACATGCTAGCTATCCCCCAAACCCAGTGCTCAAATTCACTAATTCACAGTTTAGTCTAATGTTGATTATTATTTCAAAAAATTTTAACAAATGCCTAGCATGCCGTGATTAGCTTTGCTCAAACTTTGACATTACCCACATGCAGGCTAGCCCTCCAGGCCCTGCTACAAACTGAACAGTTTTTGCCTAAAATTAGTTAAAACTCGCCAGGTGTGTTCTTTTAAAAACGAGAATACTCGAGCAGAAAAAGCTAAGGGAAAAAAAACCTCAAAGCAAAACCAAATAAATGCACTATCGTCTCTAAGACCCCGGCAGAGATGGGTTTATTTAGCGCAATGTTGATTTTCAGTTCATTCATCAGCCCAGTAGTTGTTTGAAATCGTGTGCGCCGTTAGCTCCCCCATAGCCAGATGGGACTTACAGTCGTAGAGGAAAGAAATATGTAACTGGCATATTTGGTACATGCATTTGATTCATTAGGGTGGAGAAATGAATGACATTGCATGTTATCCTGCTTTTGAAACAGATTGGTGAGATTACTTTGAACGCCTTTTGCTTTTTTTTTGCATGTTTGTCTTGCAGAAATTGCAGGCACTGTGAAGCTATTACATTTTGTCCAGATCAGTACTTTTATGATTTGGTTCAGAATGTGTGTGTGTGTGTGTGTGTGTGATGAATCCATGGTGACTCATAGATGTCCTTGATTATTCTGCAGAGCGCGTGTGTTTCAATGTTTTTAAAGACAAATCGGACCAGGTTCCACTTAACTAATAAAAGAAGCGATCAACTGTGGAAAATATGCCAAACATTTTTGTTGTGCAATAAGCTATTAAGCTATGCTGATGGAGAACCTGTTGAGGCGAGTGATTAAAAGTTATTATTGAGTCAGACAGCAAGTTTTGTCTTGTTGATGTATTTTTTTTAAAATAAGAGCCCGAGATTAGGAGACTGTCTGCCTCCTCAGTAGACCAGGCCTAAAATAAAGAATGTGTGGAGATGATTACTTTCACATCCTGCCATTTAGAGTTTAGTCAGTATTTGTGAGATTTTAACCAGACAAAATGACAAAACAACCCTACCAACTAATCATGGCTCAGATCTACCATGTTTGTATTTATAAATTGCCGGTTTCCGGTTGTTTTTGGTTGCCTAATGTGCTTGTGACCCAACAGTAATATCTTCATGTTAACTTTAGTTTTGAAAAATGTTTAAAATGAAATGTTTTTCTGTTTTGTTTGAGATTACACTTGCAGAAGCTGAGAGGATATGTGTACATCTCTGACCGCACACATTTTTGCAAGAACTCTGCAGTCTCTTTTATACATTTATAAAATATCCCTTGCTGTCACAGACAGTGGGGGACCCTCGTATGATGGATGTTTTCTTAGGCACTTTTTTTTACATTGTGCAGAATGTGAAACTTCAACTATGTAATAAACCTGCAACCACCCAGAACTAAATATTTATGTATTCCTGCAGGTCCTGGAGGTGACATGCAGTGGTGCTTCTCTCAGGTGAAAGGAGCAATCGATGATGATGTAGCTGAAGGTAAGAGAGGAAAATTCATTTGTTTAATTCAGACTAATCGATATGGCACAATTTAGCCATAATGGGTTATGCCTTGGTGAAAATTCAGATTCAGACATTTTTCCTTTTAGCAGCATAATGCAAAATTTACCAGAGATTGAGTCTGAAGCTAAGGTAGAACCTAGTTAATATTGGTGCTGAGGCAACAGTTTTTGCCTAAAATGAGTTAAAGGTGTGTTCTTTTAAAAACGAGCATACTTGAGCGGAAAAACTAAGGGAAAAAAACAACCTCAAAGCGAAACCAAATAAGTGCACTATGGTCTCTAAGACCCTGGCAGAGATGGGTTTATTTAGCGCAGTGTTGATTTTCAGTTCGTTCATCAGCCCTGATGCAAATCCCGTTTATTCCTAATTCAGTCACACTAGAAGCTTGTGAACAGACATTCCAAGAGCTGACAAACTTTCCCCTTTAACCAACCAATCGAGGGATGTGCGATGACATTTCTGTAAGAAACCTCCCCAAAGGGGCCCTGCTTGGGGGGGGGGGGGGGGGGGGGGCCACCTG
>VUQR01017939.1:7639-31034 GCA_015108515.1 Hemichromis elongatus | reverse complement strand
CCCCTGCTCTTCATCCTCTACACCGATGACTGCAGATCTACTCAGCCCAACTGCCATCTGGTGAAATATGCTGATGACACAGTTCTCCTGTCTCTGCTGTCAGGTCCCTCACAACACCACGGACCCACTCTTCAGGAGTTTGTAGAGTGGTGCGATGACTGCAAACTGGAACTGAACGTAAGCAAAACCAAAGAGATGGTGGCGACCTTCTCCACTAGGCAGAGGGATGTGGCTGCTTCAGTAACCACCATCATCCATGGGAAGCCAGTGGAGGTAGTTGAGGAGTACAAATATCTGGGAACCATCTTTGACAACCTCCTGAAAACCTCCATGAGATTCTCATGAGGTGTAACCAACGACTATACCTCCTTAGGAAACTCAACTCCTCAACCATCATGATGACTTTTTTACTGTGCCTTCCTGGAAAGCATCATGACCTTCTCCATCACCTGCTGGTTTTACTCCCTCAGCCTTCAGAATAGGAACAGACTGCATCAGTGTGCTCTAAAATCATTGGTCTGCCTGTCAGAACACTCGCACAGGTTTTCAACAGGCCCTCAGACAGGCAGCCAAAATCATCAATGACAACTCCCACATTCTTCACCCCGCATTTCAACGGCTCCCCTCTGGGCAGCGTCTCCGCTGCATTTCCTGCAGGACTGAGAGGAGGAGAGCCACTTTTGTCCCCAAAGCCACTCTGCTATTTAACTCCAGCTGTTAAAACTATTTCCCTCACCCATAAAACCCTCTACCTGGACTACTCATTCACTTTATTCACAGACAGTTATTTATTTATTCACTTACTCAGCCATTCTGATTTATTTATTACCTTATTTAAAAAACAAAACAAAAACCGTGTATATAATGTATATTGTATTTATAATCCATCTCTTATTGTCTGTGAATACCCTTTCCTCATCTTTAACGACATGATGCTCTGCTGTTTCCTAATTGCCCCTTGGGGATAAATAAAGTGATTCTGATTCTTAGTTTTGTATTTAATAATTAAAAAGCGTGCTTTGCTGGGTTGATATCAGGTGACTGACTTGGGCATGAAAGAATATTCCATTTCTTTCCACTGAGAAACTTTTGTATTTTTCAGCACACTTTGGGTCATCATCCATTTAGACCGTGAAGTGCTGTCTATAGCATTTTGCTGTAGCTGAGCCCAGAGTTTAGCCCTGTACACTCCAGAATTTATCCTGCTTCTTCAATCAGCAGTCACATCGTCAATAAACACAAGTGACCTGGTTCCAACGGCAGCCTTGGATTACTTCGTGCAGACTTTTCTTGTCATTGTGGTTTTTGTCAACAAATCTTCAATTATTATGTCTGCTTCATTTGTCATGAAATAAGAGGACAAGCCTGACCTGACTCCAGAATTGGGTGTCAATTGTCCAATAGATTTTAAGAAAATGATTAACTTTTTAGGAAAATTGCTAGAATTCCTAAACAATTAATGCAAATCTTAAAAAAAAATCTGCAAATTAAAGCTGAATTCCTGCACTTCTTAATGGTTTGATTTCAAATCCACAGTGCTGGTGGCAAAATTACAAAAATATTGTCTTTGTCCAGCAAATTATGAGCCCATCTGTCTAATTACTGAGCATTTATGGGATCTGTCCAATGTGCGCACACAAACACACGGCACAACACTCCTCTGTACTGAAAATAAATACATCTTTATTTTCTCATCTCTATAGAGTGTCCCCTCCTTGCATCCCATTTAAGACATCAGTACAAAATACACATAATCATTATTAGACATTAACAGAAATAAGTAGACACCCACAGTCCGACATTAAAATGAAATTACAAGTGTGTGAAGGATGATCAGCGAGCACGGAGAAAAAGTTTTCTGCAAACAAAAATTCAGTAAAGTCTGAAGAGAATCAGAGGAAAAAAGTCTCGTTCATACCAGTTTGGACTGGACTGAATATTTATGCCACATGACGACACCTGAGCCAGGTGCTCGACGACAATGCTGATGCTAAATGTTGCTGAAAGCTTCACATGACTAGGGAGTGCACCTTGGACCTTAGATATATTGTTTCCAAAGACAAAGGACATACATCCATACGCACAAAGATCAGCTTTCAGGACGTAATTTCGGTCCGAATGCAAGTACGTGTAGAAGTTCAAAATAATCTTAACAAGATCATAACCCCAACGACATGACTTAAAAGTAAAATAAAACCTAATGTTTAGGGCATGGATGCCTTAAACAAATTCAGCTCCCACATTTACATTTGTATTCATCAATAACTAATGGTACATGCAGAAAGCTGAGAGCGACCACATAAACAAAGGCTTTAATGGTGAAGAAAACAGAGGTTTGCCAACTGGTTATTAATGCCTGTGTGATCAAGCAGAAGATTCAAATTTCCCAGAATAAAAGCAGCAAGTTTCAGGTTTATCTGTATTGAGACATGCGGCTTGCACTGATAACATCTGAAATGTTGGCAGTTTATCGACAAGACATCCACAGATGAGCTCCGTATGATCAAAAAGCACGTTTGCATTATTGCACAAGTCAAACTAACATGCCAATGCAGCTAAATCTAACTAAACTCTTCCCTCTGAATTGCCAATACATCATCATCCACATCATCGTCACGGTCCCCATGACAACTTACAGAAATCTCCGTCATCTTGAACGTCAGCATCTCATGACTTTACACGCTGACTTCATCATCTGCTCGAGCACGACCAATATAAAGAAAAAAGACAAACAAACAAAAACACACAAAGACTCCCTGATTTTACAGGATGCTTTAGCTTAGCTTAGCACAAAGACTGGAAAAAGGGGCTAGCTGCTGATGTGGCTGATCCAAAGAGAAACAAAACACCTTTTCTCACAGGTCCAAAGCTCTCAAATCCAAAAGCCGCGGGTTTTTTTTGTTTGTGTTTTTTAAATAGCCGAAGGCCATGACAGCACGTCGGATCAGCAGCCTAGACATGCTAACAAGTCTTGCACCTGTTGTTACACTGATAATTTCGGATGACCACAGGTTATTCATATAAACAGAACTTAGTGAACTCTAACATAAAATGGGTTAATATTAAAGTTACTGTGATTCGAGTTAGGTTGTTCACTTTCTTTAAAATCTGATGAGCAGGAGGCAACACACAAGCAGAAAAAGAAGAGCAGTGGGAGGACTATGATGACGATGAAAGAGGCGATGTTGATGCACAGGAAACTCTTAAATGTCTACTTTAAAACCCTTTTAAAGCAATTAAGGTGAAATGTGCATGGAATGAGTCATTTTAAGGTGAACAAAATTCAGCACTCTTATCAAAGATTATGGAATGCACAGTCTTTTAGCTCAATGGATGATTACGGCATTTTTCTTGTTTTTAACGCTCAATCCTGCCAAATTCAATTTAAAAAAAAAAAAAGTCTCCTTGAGGATAAATATCCACTTTCTGCCTCCACCCCAACATTGTGCAGGACCAAAGAACCTGTGGCATTTATGCAAAGAAACGTTTTGAATGTTTGCTTTGGGAGCTTAGAAGCAGCTGCTTTATGTTTAAAGCTTCCAGCTGATTAAAAAATGAAACAGCGTTGAAGTCAGAAGCAAATGCTCTTCAAAAGTGAATTATTTTACATACTGTCGAACAGCCCAGGACTAAAATGCTTCAAGTGCCCCTGTTGTTCTTGTTTTTCCTCACCTTCCCTTTATGGCTGTTGTGTAGCTTATGTGTGAACTTGTAAGGTTTGGAAAGTTACAAAGGCCAAAGTTCACACGTTTGTCACCTATATGGTTCCTCTGTTTACTGCCTTACACACCGGCCTCCCTGGCAGCTGTCAGAGGACGAGTACCTGGGGACAATTTAGACAGTGCAAAGAGAAGCTGCAGGAATGTGCAGAATTGTTAAATACTATGTCATCTGTAATATATAAAAAAAAATTGTATGTGTTTTAAGTAAAAAAAAAAACAAAACACAATATGTAAACATATTCTAGAAGATTCCCCAAAATAAAATTCTGAGTCTATATTATGAGCATATCATGGGCACTTTGAAATTGAAAACCTTAAAAATAATCAGATACATAATGCCCCCCCCAAAAGTTTTCACTGCTCTTTTGTTTTTAAAGAACTAATAAATGATTCCCAGTAAAGGTCCAGAGGGTAACCAAGGTGCCGTTTCACTTTCAGATTTATTACATTTCATTTTTCACTAATGTGATCAGCACAAAATAAAATAAAATTAATGCTCATCGTGGGACAGAAGCAGAAATTTCAGATATTCTAGAAAATTCTTGAGCTTAAAAAAAAAAGAAAAAAAGCAAGAAGAAAGGAAATATACCCAAAGCCCACTTCATTAAACCCATGTGCCTAACACTGCTTTAGGTTCCCCTCACTGTAATTTTAAAACAGCTCTGCCCCATCGGGGCATGAACTCCGGGATGTTCTGTGCTATCTGGCCCGAGGACACTGGCAGCAGATGCTGTTTTGCTGTTGTTGTTTGGCTGTGGAGTGCAGACTGGTTTATTCTGGCAGTGTTTGCAGTGCACTTGGCACATTGTCCTCGCTGCAGCGAGACGAGTAGTGGTTGTAATGTTGTGGCCGACTAGGCTGGACTAATGCTTTAACTGCTGAGGTTTTGAACACTGATGCCACAGTTGGTTACATTCAGTAATCTTACATTGTTCTTTAAAAGGTGATCATGGACAAGTTCATTGTGATTAGTATTATGTGCACAGTTCAGCTCTATGGTTTCTTTAAATACAATTATCCAAACGTGTCTTCTGCTAGTGTCATCTGATTTCCTACTGGGATCAGAGGAGATTCTAAACAACTGGGATTAGTAGTGGTCATACTGGCAGGTGTGAGCAAACTAGTATACAAGCATAACTAGTATAACTAGTAAAAGTGGCAGTGGTTGTAGTTAGGTGCGTCTGCTGTTTGATCACAATAGTTTAGAAAGGGAAGAAGGGATGTCGCTGATGTCTCTGGGTGGCATTGCCAAGAAGCATCAGACCACCGCAGTAGATGCAACCAGGTGAGGGTGGGGGCGGAGCTATTCACATACAGGTGATGTTTCATCATCAGTGTTAGAGACGTACAGTGTACCAGACACACAATGTGTTCCACAGTGTTACGCAGCTATACAGTGATACAGACGGACAGTGGTGTCTCTCAGGCTGTGAGTGAAAGGGGCGGTGCTCTGCTGTTGCTATGACTACACGGGGGGTTGCCTGGCGGGTAGCGGTGACGGCTGTGGTGAAACGGCAGCCATGAGCTCGCTGTAGATCTCCCGTCGCACCTCTTGTGCCACACTCTCTCGAATCTGGAAAACGAGATAGAAGAAGTGAAACTGCTTGAAAACTTGACCCACTCTCTCAGATCGTTGTAGAGAATCCTCCTTTAATTTAAGCTTTTAATGGAAAGACACCTTATGAAGTCAGAAATCAGAGTGCAATTTTAACAGATTTTTAAACATTTTATCATAATCTAGCTTTTATCTCTGGAAACACTGAGCACAGGGGGATAAGAACAGGTGTGAAAAGAACAGATGATTTTAAAAATGAGAAGAAAGACGAAATGAAAGATAAGACTAGCCAAACTTGGGGAATAACTGTGGGCGGAGCCAGTTTAAAATAAGGGATTTACAGGAAAACTCCACCCACTGCGATCAGCAGCTATTATGATCATTCTGATTTATTGTTTACTAGTACATGCCCACACTACAGTATTTTTATGGTGATGGTGTCATAGTATCTGATATAGATAGGAACCTACAAGAAGAGTAAAGGAGCAACGCTCCCCTGGCAACCTTGCAGTGTAACTAAGAGAGGTTTCACCCGTTCCAGCTCCAACTATAATCTTTATCAAAAAGAGAAGTTTTAAGCCTAATCTTCAAAATAGAGATTATTTCTGTCTCTTGAATCCAAACTGGGAGGCTGTTCCACAGAAGAGGGGCCTGAAAGCTGAAGGTTCTGCCTCCCATTCTACTTTTAAATATACTGGGAACCACAAATAAGCCTGCAGTCTGAGAGCAAAGTGCTCTTTTGGGGTGATATGGTCTTTAAGATAACATAGAGCCTGATTATTTAAGACCTTGTACATGAGCAGCAGGATTTTGAATTTAGTTTAACAAGGAGCCAATCATTGCTCAAGTCTTGACTTTGTAGCAGGAAACAAACACATTTTTTTCCATGGACTTTGGTTCTTTGGACAAAAAATGCGTTTTGGATATTTGATGCTTTTCTCTGTAAACTGAATAGTTAGAGACAAAAAAATCAGAGACTTGTTTAAATTTACTTCTATTATTGTAGCTTGACTGCTTCTGGACTTCTTGTTATGGGATGTGGAGATACAGGACATATGTGTAGTCCAGAATGCCCGGTCAGTGTTAAACTTCTATGGACTTGTGGCTGCTCTGCTTTCTTGTGCGCCACCTCAAAGCCACGTGCTGCTTTGCTTGTTTTGTTGTCATTTTGATTTTGTTTTTCATGCACAACACATACGTCACACCTGCTAATGCATTCATATCGCTTTACACCCCTCTATACTGACTTATCATTGACTTTAATAGGTTTTTAGAATTGGTTGTTAAGCTGGGAGTGCGATTACAGTCTCTGGTGAGACCTACAAGCGTCTGTTACTGTATTTGTAAATGTTTTTCCCTCTATAAACATAATAACAGAAGCAGCAACACTCTGAGTCAACAACATTGTTTGGGCAGCTGGTCTTCACACCTAACAGGGAGGAGCGCTACGACATGTCGGGCAGGAATTCCAATTTGTGATCCCAAAAAGTTGGGCTGCAAATGAATTTCCTGATCTCAACCACAATAAATTGCTTTTAAACCATTACCTCTTTAATGAGCTGCTGCAGGCTATCCACTCTGAACTCCCCTGCTGCTCCTTTCTCCACCTCTGGTGCTTCTCTTCTGCCACCTCCTTCTGTTGCTGCTGCTCCATCAGTGGCTCTCTCCTCCTCCTCAATTTCCTCAGCGTATACGTTGGGTCGAGGAGGGGGGGCAGGGGTTATATTAATCGATGCCCGATACATTTCTTGCTTCTGTTTGCCATCTCCTCCTCCTCGATCTTCTCTTACTGGACTGACTGACCTCGGGGAGGGGTTTGTGTAGGAGGAGTGGCGGTCAGAGCCGATCTCTGACTGCAGGAAGAGCTGCTCTCTGAGGAGGTCTGACACCTGGACAGATAGGAAGGACGGGCAGGAAAAGGCTAAGACATTAGTATTTTTAGATTTAGGTAACAAAAACATTGCGCGCATGCATGCGTGTGTGTGCTGACCGGCTCCATGGCTCTCAACGCAGAGGCGGTGGACAGACTTTCAACACTGCAGTCTCTGTGAAGACCCTGAGGAAAAGAAAAATGGCAGTATTACAACAAATACAACAGGCCTCTTACCTTTTTCTCTCAGAATCAGCTGATAGTTTTTGTAAAAGCATTTAAAATGTTATGTTTATGCTTCAGTATCATGGATTATATCGCGGTTTCAGTAGCAAAACTGCACTGATTTAATGTCAAAAAGTGGATTTGGGGTAAACTTTGAAGTACTGTTTCATCACGTGGGATAGGTGGCTGGTGAAAACCAGTTACAGTATATGAAAGGCCTTTTTAACTATATATTTATACCAGCCTAGCTGAATCTGAAGTGGGCCGGTGAGAACTTTTTAGCCCCATGTCCTTCGGTATGTGGCTGTACTTTAGTCGTCTTTCATTACACTTATCTTTTACTACATAAACTACATATATTTGTGCTATTTGAAAGATTTGATGTTTTAGGGTTTTTTTGTTTAAGAATTTAACACAAAATCATGACAATAGCTGGTTTATGCTGCACAAATCCTGGATTTACTCTGTGCTGCGTGCGGTGTGTCAGCTCCATCAGTCTGTCCTCCAGCTGCTGTTCGAGCTCCTGCAGTTCCTCTCTGACCGCTGACCTCAGAGATTGAAGCTGTTCCAACTCCAGCCTGCAAACCAACACACACACACAAACACTCTCCAGGTATGCTTTGCATTGTGGTGTCACGGCACCGTCACATTTCTGTTTGCTTTTGTTAGTCACCTGTCAGCAGGGCTCAGGTGATTGTAGACCGGAGCCTGCTGTCGGATGATTGCCAGTTCCAGATCCATCATCTGACTGCGGAACAAGTTCAGGCTCCGCCTCTTCTGCTGAAACTCTGACAAAGTCTGAAACCAGAGACAGGCGCAAAGTGAATCACACATTTATCGATCGTGACAACGGTCCGCTCCAGCGCTTTCTGGTTGGATGAACAAGCACTGAAAACTAAAAGTGTGTAGGTCTTCAGTCATGCAGTGGATAATATGTAAATATGAAACACAAGGTTCTTACATGTAAATAATGACCCAGTTAAAAAACACTAGCTGCTTTCGGTGGAACCAAAAAGCAACATTTAAATACTGAACGCTATACAGCCGGGAACAAACACTGTTGGATTTAACATACAAATGTCCTACTCAGCCAAAATAGAGAAAGATGCGCAGGCATCAGAAGACATGATGGTACCTGGTGGCTATGCAGAGCTGCCCTGGGCTCACTGAATGTGTCTGGAGTATCGGCTCGGTTCTAGATGGGGAGGACAGTGATATCGACATAAGAAGGGAAACACAGAATAACAAGAAGAATACAAACTCCAGACTAAAACTTAATTAAGAGGGTCATAAGAGAGTGACTGAGGAGGACTGACCAGACTCTGAACTGTTCCCCGGATCTCGTGCAGGACTCTCCTTAGCTGCATCTCTGTGGTAGATGGGCTCTGGCCGGGTCCTGGACCTGGAGCATTAGCATCACGATGCCCTGGATGGAGGTTGTGACCTGGGCTAAGGGCTGAACCCATGCCTATGTGGAAACCAGTAGGAGGAGGAGCCAGTTCTGGATGCAGACCGTGTTCTGGGGAGACTGTTGGGTGGAGATGGGTGTGGTGGGGGAATGACAGGTACGGGTTGTAACCTTGATAACTAAGGTAGGGTGAGCCAAACTGTGAGCCTTGAGGAGGGACGTGGTAAGGTGGCTGGTGACTGTATTGATGGTTGTAGCCCTGGTGATACATTACAGAAGGTCCGGGATGCAAGTGACCCAGAGGGATGTGGTGAGGAGATGAGGGAGTTGAAAGGGGATGCAAGTTGGACATGCTGTCATGCAGGGGCCCTGGGGAAGTTGAAGGCTGGTGGAGACTGGTTAGACTAGAATGGTGGTTCACTGAAGGGCTGTGGTGATGGTGGAGGTTAGGAAGACTACCATGTAGATGAGGAGAGGTGTACTGTGAAGCCGTGTTCAACATGAAGTGATGTGGGCTGGAGTTAAATCTTGGACTAAGATTTGGGCTTGGATATGGATATTGAGCTGAAGGGTAAGAATTAGGGAACAGAGTCTCCCCTGGCTGGTTTCGGTTGTTACTCATGTTTTGCTGGAACTGGCCAGGCGGCTGCTGATTGGATGACAAATCTGGAACACTCTGGGTGCTCCAAGATTCAGCACTTACTCCTGATGGCCAATCAGGAGGAGGGCTGGGGCTGTGTAGGGAATAGGATGACCGCATCAGATACCGAGGTATGGGCTTAGGTGGAAAGACAGCTGTTGAATTCTTTTTGGAGCTAGATGAGGAGGCAGGATTTATGATCAAAGTTGACAGGCAGTTAGTTGGTTCTTCCTGCACTTTTTCTTCTTCCTTCTCCTCTCCTTCTTCTTCTTCCTTGTCCTCAGGCTCAGGGGTGTATTTAAAGGAGTACTTGGGCTGGGTGCAGGACGCCAGGCCTTGCCCAAACTGGATCCTGACAGATGATACAATCCTGGAGGGCGAAAGGAGTGAAGAGGGCAAGGAAGAGGACCTCTGCATGGGGAGACCACGTCTTACTCCTCTGGTCTGGGAGGCTGTACGGTTTGACTGTTTGGCTCGGTGTAGAGCGCTAAGGACCGGAGAATTTGGAGCCTCAGGACAAAGTGAATCAGAATCATCCAAGAATACAGGTTCTACTTTAACTTTGTTCTCAGCACTCGTTTTCTCTGTGGATGTACCTGTGTCTGCATCAGTCTCTGTCGGGTTCTGAGTGTGCTCTGGTCCTTGCTCTGAATCGTGTTGGGATTCCTTTGACTCTGGCTGTGCTTGTTGTCCTGCAGCAGGTATACTTTGAACAGACTCAGGCTCTGGATCAGGATCAAGATCAGTCCGGTCACATCTCTCAACGTTCTCCTCATCCAAAGTTTCATCTTGCTGCACTCCTACTGGCCTGCTCCTGGGCAGATGGTGAGCTGTGTACTGTGGAATTTGCACTGAAGTCTCTGCATCCGAGTGCTCTTCCCTGGAGCTGTTACTCTGATCCGACTTTGCAGCACCACCAGCCCTCACCTCTTCTTCTCTCCCATCTGGCAGGTCAAATGCTGGCTTGTCCATTGCAAGGGGAGTAGCCACGTCTTGTGAAGGGTGCGACGTCACAGTGGTCTCGCTGTCACAGCTGTCACTACTCACCTGCACCTGATCACAATTAATTCAAATTTTACTTAAATCCCAAATAATCATAAATATTGAAATCTATACATGACTAAAGAGTGGCTCTGTCTGCCAAATAAATATAGTGAAGGGTACAGTATTTCCTCCAAGAATGAAGAGAAGTAGAAACATAAAATAGAGCATTAGAAAATCAAATTCTCAGGTTACAGTGAATACATTTTTGTGGTTGCAATTTTCTGGTGGTTACACTTTACTAGAGTCTGACTTTGAAATGTGCTCTGAGGTAATCTTGGTAATCCAAAATTCCCATGCGTGACCAAAACACGCATTACCTGCACACACCTTGGTCTCCAATTAGAGTCAAAGTCACTGGAGCTGCTATTATATTCAGTTGGGACACGTTGATTTATATCGGTGCTTTCTTACTACTCTGAGTGGTCGGTTCCTACTTGCTGAATCTGATTTATGTTGGATGACATACGAGTACCTTTTCTTTTTTCTGTTCATCATCTAGAGAGTAAAATAAGCTTTCTAGGTCAGCTTTGATTAGGTTGCAGGTATGATTCTCCCCCTGCTTTGATGAAGTTTTGTCTGGGTTTCCATGATTCATTTCAAATAAGTAAGCCTGAAGATGGCGGCCATGAGAAAAAAAAGGAGGGAACACAAACAGACCTTAAGGTGGCTGTTGAGATCAGCAGAAGGCTCCTCAGCAAAGCCGCTGCTGTCAGAGTGTTGGCTGCCTGTCCTCGAGAGGTCTACTAGAAAGAAAGGGGAAATAAACAGCTTTAATTCTTCCTGCAATACCCGGTCTGTCCTGCAGGTGGCAGAGCAGACTCATTCATAGAAAACATGTTAGCTTGCAGAAAGAAGCTGTGTAGAAGTTCTATGTCTAATGGGAACAAGATTCTTAGTTCATACTGAATAATGAGACATTATGTTGGAAAGAAAGACGAGGCTTTTAAGTGGATCAAGCAGATAAAGAAGGGCTGCAGGAAACTCTGAAAGGATTTAAATAGAAAAAAAGAAACTACTGGTTTTTTGTATGATTTACTACAAAGCATTTAAAAAAATCCAATTTATAATGAAAGAGTTGAATGCTTTTAAGATTTTGACCATGTTTTTCTATGAGATCTCATCATATTGCATATTTTAGGCATTATCAGATTCAAGCACCAATAGGAGTGTTTGGTTTGGAACTCCAGTGCACCATATATAGTTTTATGTATTCGATCCTGCTAGTTAAGGCTTAATAAATAAGCTCAATGTTCATATCATGCTCAAACAGAGTCCTCCTTAAAAGGGAGTCAGTGTTAATGGCAGTAAAGTCCACAAATATTTAAAACAATAAAATGTTAAATAGTGAAATTTCAGCCATGGATTTCTTCAAAACGGCATTTTCAAGTAAAAAGATCTCCAGTGAAATAATTATCTTATTCAAACGTATCTTGGTGAGTGTTTCACAAGGAATAAAATGCATTCAGTCAGCCCTCAAAGACACAATACACATTTGCATTTTGCTGAAAAGCACTGAATACAAACATGACCATCTGCTTGTTTAAAGGAAAAATGCAAGTGAAACGTTAAGGTCATTCAGAAAGCTAAGTCAACACTTACCCCCAGATCTAGACGTCCTGTGTGGGTTAGCCTCGTCTTCGTTAATCTACACGACAAAAACAGACTGAATTTTAGGAGAAAGAAAGAAGTGAACAGAGTCCTTCCCCTAAAAAAAAAAAAGCTCAGGCTTTTTACCAACTACTCCACTTCACTAAGCAGATTCATGCAACGTGCGTCAACAAGCTCGTTTTTCTAAAGCTGCAAAGACCAGAGCACGCAGGTTCTCATCTACTTGACATCAATTTGTCCCTTTTCTGTCTTCAACAGTTTTTTTTTTACCCCCCCCCTGAACTCAAGCTTAACAAGCGGCAGTTCAAGTCAAACTGTGAAGTATTAAAAATACAATAGAATGCTATCAAAACTATATATATAATATTTTTTAATTTATTTTTGTCTTTATTCTTTAGGCACATTTTGGGAAATAACATGTATCGACTCCCAATCTCTGTCAGGGCAATGTATTGTAAAATAATAATAATTTATTAAAAATCAATCATGTTTTATTCTCTTCTTCCTGATGAGGTAAGCTGTTGTGAACAGCTGGTTCCGTGTATAGTTAAGTATAGCCTAAATATGCATAACATTTCACTTCTGTGGGTGTATTACAGTAAGTAGAGGATTTATGTCTTTATTTGCATGAATTTGAATCCTAGAGTATCTTTCCCAGTCATGCACACTGGCTAAAAGGCTACAAGGGAACCAGTCTGTGAGAACCGACTGCATACATGTAAATGTGAGATGGTTTTGGTCACCTGGGACACCATCACAAATACAGGAACAGCTAAAGAATAGCTGGTGACCACATTGTAACATGTAACACATGTAACTGTCCACAGGAAGAGGTCACCCACTAAGCTGTCCAAGAAGTATCAAGCCCCCCCAGAGAAACTCGTACCTCCTCTATTTCAAAAGAGTCTGCGTTTTCTGTGCGAAGATGTGCCAGCCGCGGCGGGGCCAGGGTGAGAGGAGGTTTCTCTGGGGTGGAGTTTACTTTCTCCACCTCTTTAACCACCTGGGTGCTTTCCCCTGTTCTCTGGTTGGTTGACTGAAGGTCTGGTTCGGTGGTGTGCTGTTCAGGTCTGATGGGGAAAGTAGAAGTTAGTCAGCTGAGAAGTATCTAGTAGAATATTTAGTTATTTATTTAACCTTAGTTTGACATCTAAGCAAACTGGGACAGTGGGACCTTATGTATGGGTACAGCAGCTTTGGAAACAGTTTCATATTTCATGACGAATCCGATATCGGTCATCAATAAACATGTGAAATACTTTACAAATATTTTTCCTCTGTGTGATTTGGTGAATAATACATTTTTAGTAATTCAGAGGAATCATTTTAAATGGAAACTTTCTTGTTAGCTATTCTAGTCATTTCTATTTATAAACCCAACTACAAAAAGGGTTCATACTTTATATGTAAACAAAAATAGAATAGGTTGACTCACAATTCTCAAACTCATATTTTACAGTACAGTAGAATACAGTAAAAGATGGCTAATGTTTGCACTGAGAAGTTGTGCCATTTTGGGAAGAATAACAGCTCTTTTTAAAATGTGATTCTAAAAAGTAAAAACTAAGCAGAGGCTAATTCTGATATTCTGCAGGAGTCTCTGATCGCAAGGGATAAGGCCAAAAATCAATAATGAATCATGAATGCCAGAAATAGCAGATGTGCAATGATGCCTGCATCATCAGCCAGAGGGATGCTGATGGTTAATGACGGTCTGGGAAAACCCGTTCTTGGAAAGTGGCACAGATGTTTACATGCTAGCTAGCAGTAATCTGACTGCTGCTATGCTATGATTAAGTGGTACCCGGGTTACTCCTTGTGCAGGAATGACGAAGCCACTGACTAGCCCTCACATTCCTCAGACCTGAATCCAACTGAAAACCTCTGAGACGTTTTGGTGCATCTGAAACCAGAGACACACTGTCTAGGAGCTCACTAATGCTCTGATCCAGATCTGGAAAGATATCCCCAGGACACCATCCAATACCTTATTTGCTACAGGACTAACGGTAGCAAAAATCAAACTAGAAATGGTCTGTGGCCACCAGTTGCTAAGTCGTTTCCTTTTGTCTCGTTTGTTGCCTCTGCATCACACCTGCTGTTACTTTTCTTTGTACTAAAAAAGGTGAAATGGATTCACAATGTATTATGCTTCCTGGCTTCAATATCGAGCTATATGTGCCATCCACAACTTCCATTTGGTTTATGTGCACTAAGTCAGGGGGGGGGGGCAACTCCAGGCCTCAAAGGCCAGTGTCCTGCAGGTTTTAGATCTCACCCTGGGTCAACACACTTGAATCAAATGTTTAGTTCATTACCAGGCCTCTGGAGAACTTCAAGACATGTTGAGGAGGTAATTTAGCCATTTAAATCAGCTGTGATGGATCAAGGACACATCTAAAACCTACAGGACACCGGCCCCAGAGGCCTGGAGTTGGACAACCCTGCAGTAAGTAATGATACCTGTTGTTTGTTAGGGAACTTGTCTCTCCATCCCCACTGGTTTCCTCGGTAACTGTTGCGAGGGGACAGTTGTCTTTCTTGCGGTGTTTCGGGCTAACCACCTCTGGTTGGTGGTGAGAGTCGGTACTGGATTGGTCCTGTTCTGTACCAGCTGGTGCGTCAGCAGGAGCTGCATGTCCATTGTTTAGCGTGTGCTGGTTAGACGTGTCCACTTCAGGTGACTCTGAGGTGGATGAGAGCAAGTTGTGTCTGCTAAGAGTTCTCCTGAGGATTTTGGCAGCGTTTATTGCGGGGTTCCTCTTCTTCAGAGGCGGAGACTGCTCGTCTCCTCCTCTCTTTTCTCTTCCCTCTTCTTCTGAGAGACATAATATAAAAAGACCAGAAAAACTACAACCAAATAATGGCCAAACAACGTCTTACCCCAAATCTGATGGGGAAAGAAAAACATTTCATTCTTAATAAGAAAAAAAAAAAAAAAACAGTCATGTGACAGGGATGCTGATAATGTCTTATTTAAAAATGTCTGTTCATCATCTATTATGCGGAATTATTCTTGTTAAAGCATAAAGTTGAATAGATATGGGGACTTTGCTTTCAAGACTAAGTATATGGGTACTCAACTATACAGCTAATGTTTTTGTTTTTTTTTAAATCAGTGTTTTCTAGTTTAATGACTTTAGTTAAACAAACCCACTGTAATTTATTAAATGCATTTTATTGTAAACATCCTCCACCGCATTAAAAGTCAGATTAGTGTTTGCACACGGCTCTCTGCGCCTCTCAGCCGGTCCAGACTAAAACTGCCCTTCAGTGGACTTTGTGTGGTTCTTGTCATTACCTTGATCCTTAGTGCTGATCTGCTGGACAGGCTGTCCAGAAACTTGACTGTAGAGCTGGAAGAACTTTGTCGCTACAGTTGTCAAGACCTCGATCTGACGGAAACGACCTGAGAAAGAAGACAGACACAAAGTGGTTATAACGGAGCGCTTCAGAGAGAACAGCAGGAAAACAAAGAAAAGGAGATGTTCAAAACCTCCAGCCTGGACTGCTGGCACAAGACAGGCCATAGCCATGAATTCATGCTGTCCCTGCTGTCTGCAGCTTCACAAGGAAAAAAAAAAAAAAAAGATGTTCAACAGAGCAAACCACATTTTTTTTAAAAAGGGCGTAAAGCATCAGCCAACTAAAACGCAGTGACCAATTTGCTTTTTTTAGAGAAATGATCTGAAAATATATTTTTCTTTAGCCTGCATAGTGCTGAGTAAAAAAGAAAAAAACATCTCAGGGGATTCACAGCAGACCTGTGAGACTGCAGGAGACCGGAGACACGAACAGCAACTGTCAGAAACTGGATTTTTCTTTAGTTTCCCCTGCTTTTAGTATTTGAATTGGTACAAGCTAAACCTGTGTTCTAGGACCCAAAATTGAAACGGACATGTTTTCATCCAGCTCTCAGTAAAGCTTCATAAATGTAATTTCAGCCTGTTACACATGAAAGTTGACAGTCATGAGTTTTGCCTTTGCTCTAAAACAGAGCTTGCTATACAAGTGTTTGTTAGATGAGCAGAAATAAAGGAGTGAATAGTGCAGTGATTCCACATACAGCGTGACTTCATTCTTCAGAGAAATTGTTATTGTTAAAAATCATTCATGTCATTGAAAACCTTTTAAAACTGGTTTTAAACAAAAGGAATGTTTGGAATTGAAGAACTTTTCTGAGAAAAGAAAAACATAAAAAAATCTGAACACAGACGTCAGCACCGCCACTCCTTCCTCCTCCTCCCCTCTCTTGGGGTTGTGTAAGTCGAGCTGTCAGTCTTATTTCTAACAGGATGATGACTTGCATACTTTCCTGCCTTCCCTGCTCACTGTCTAAATACTCAGTCTGTTAGAAAAACACAGACTTCTGCCTTCTGTCTTTATGCGAACACGTCGTTTCTTGCTTTTATGTAATCACCTGAAACACAGATCTGCTCACTCATATTTCCCTCATCTCTGACTTGCAAATCCAAAACAACAATAAAAAGAGGTTTTTTTAAATTTTATTTGTAATGCATGTATCATTAGGAGTAAGCAAGCATATGATAACTGGATGTGTGCCTTCACATAAACAAAAGATTATAAGGAAACGTCAAGTTATAGCTCATGGGTTAGTCAGCAGCTCTGAGGTTTTAGCTTGCTTTAGCTCCTAGTTTCTGTTTAAGGGTGCTTTCACACCTATAGTTTGTTTAATCTGGTTTGAATCACTGGATAACAAGGTTAATTTTACTCTGATATTTCAGGCAAAACCATACATAACAGGCTAGTTGCTATAGTTTGTGTACTCTGCAGTCTGCCACCAAGCATACTGGGCTACTGGAAGGTGTTTAGCTCAAACTTACAGCTCGAGCCAGTCAAGGTCAGATCCACTTCTCAGCATAAACTAACTTTGTTTGGAACCAGACCGAGACCACCACCTCCAAAGGGTTTTGGTGTGGTTACTTTGTTCTGCTCCAGAGTGCGACGATTACTGTGTTCACATCAGCACAAATGAACTGCACTAATGGGGAGACAAACCAGAGGTGGCTTTAATTGAGGGAAAATATATATATCTATATACAAATTTGCAAAACGGTGCAGATATTCTACTCAGGACAGCTGGTTGAGAACCATAAATACTGACTCTCTCAGGAGTCAAAAAAGACCTTATGCTATGCAGATGTGAACATAGGCCTTTCCTAAAATGTGTGTTGTTGTTTTTTTCCTCCAAAGTGGCCCAAAAATCAATGAATGCACTTTTAAAATAAGCAGCAGATCAGGCTGTCACTTACAACTCATGACTACAGAGCATCATCTTAGAGCATAAAGCTGTGTGTGATGATAGTAATTCTGTGCGAGTGAGTTTCCTGCTCACTGCTGACTCTGCATTAACGCTCATTCTGAGGATCCTAATACAGGAAGTGAGGATTAAGTGAAAATGGCACACACTCTTTTTCTGTCTCCATCCCTGGAGATTTCTTTCTGATGGTGAGAACGGAGCTTACATAACAAACAACAACACACGCATGCATGTCTGGGATCTAGGGAACCGATGGACGAGTACGAGAATGTTCTGGAAAAGAAGAAAGCCTCCAGGAACCAGAGACGGGCCAGAAACTATTAAAGGAGCAGTTCATCTAAGACACCGATCTGTAACTTTGAAATAAACAACTTAATCTTTTAGCTTTGGAGACCTGGGCTGTCTTTTACTGTTACAATGTGAGAGTGTCCAGGTATGCGGAGGTTAAAAAAAAAATAAAATAAAAGGGCTCCCCTGAAGTTTAATCTGTGCCTGTTATTTACAACCCTGGTCCACAAAAGTTGACGTGTTGTGTAAAATGAGCACACCAGCAAGGCAACAGTTTTTTTATTTAATGCAAGGATGTTTCGAAAGAAGTTGAGGGCAGAGGGACGTTTACCTATGTGTTGCATGACCTCCTTCTGGGTTTCAACAGTTCAGGTCGTTCTTTGTTGTATTTTTCCACTTCGTAATGCTCCAAATGTTTTCAGTTCATCCGTTGTGACCTTCAGAATGTGGTTTGTTATTTTGTTGTCTTACAAGATTAAGCAAGGAAATACTTGAAAAAACACCGCCAGATATGTAGCACATATCATAACATTTTCACAGGCTTAAAAGTAACTGATACAGAGTTTGATGGCCAAGAGAGGCCTGTCGCCTTCCTTTTTAATGTCAAATGAAGCAGACGTAATATCTGAGGTTGAAAATTCAACACACTGAATCAAGCTCATTTTAAATGATACCCAAATAGTTGTCAGTGCAACCTATCACAGAGAGCAAAAATTGTAGAAGTGGCCAAAACAACAATCCTCTGCATTCGTGAAAATAAAGGAACTGGTCAGCTTAGCAACACTAAAAGGCCTGAAAGACCACAGGAGAAAAACAGCTCATGATCTGAGACATAGCTCTGCCAAACACGGTGGAGGCAATGTTATGGCAGAGACGTGTATAACTGCGAATGGAACCAGATCGATAGTATTTAATGCTGACAGAGAAGCTATGCTCTCCTCAAATTCAGCTTCAATGCTGCAAGACTTCATTTACAGAACAGTGCAAATGAATGATGAGCTAAAATGCTGGACTTCACGGTCTGATAAATACTTCCACAGTTTTACCTCTCGAAGCTTCAGACCCTGTCAAATACTCTTTAATAATTTCTTCATATTCCAATCACTAATAATCATGTTGCTGATCCACTGACAGTTAATCCAATTAAGTGTCAAAATGTTAATTAAGGTCTAAACGAGTATTATGACTTTTTTCATTTGTTTTTTTTTTCCCATTACACCAGCCCCAAGTCTTTTGGCAACACATTTAAATTGAGAACGCACTTCACAAACTAGACAAAGTCTCAAATTCTAAATTTGATCGTTTCTATGCACCATTTCAAGGCAAATACAAGCTTTTCCTTCCGTTTATATTTATGTTACTAAAATTGTTTTTTGCATCATTACATGGGTTTGATCTGCAGAATCATAAAAGTCAATAAGAGTCAAAACCTGTTCCTTCTTTGTGAGCTCTTTTAACACACGAGGACGTAATCCTGGAAGAGTTGCATGATTTGTAGCAAGTCAACAGGTCTTCTGTTGACTCTCAGTCGGGGTGACGTCATGTTTACTCCTTTGCATTCATCTGAAATGTTCAACACGTCTGATTGTGGTGATTAAACTGAAATCACACTCAACTTGAAAGACTGCTGTGTCTACATTAACGCTCTCGATTTCCACAAATGAAGGCAGTGTTAGTGTCCAGCCAAGGTTCGCTGGGCTCTAATGTGTGTAATAAACAAACATTGAAAAGAGCCACTGCAGACCTTTGGATAGTGTGTGAGAGCATTATTAGAGTTTGTAGCAACTGACTAAATGTAAAAAGCATTAGAACAATGTAGACCATGCTTGTGGCTGAAGAGACAAAGCTGCTCAGTCAAGACAGCTGGAGAGTGCAGCGAAACAGGAAGCAGCCACTTGAAGTTGTTTGTCATACGGAATTCAATGGAAGCCAGCGGGACAGAAATTAAATATAAGAAATAGGACTGCGCCTTTCCAAACAATACAAGTCAAGCGACAAGGGCAAATGATTTTTATCATTAATAAATGCAAAGCGATTTTTTTTCCTGTGATATTACCAGGACAAGTTAAGATGCAATTATTTTTTGCACACATACCCTGCTTGAAAAAAAAAGCGGTGTCTGGCATTTTTGCAGATGCTCCTTTGATTTGGATCACCTAAACAGTGTTGCAGAGCAAGCATACCCTCTTTTGTGGAAATGGTCCTCCCCAGAAAACTAACACATCAAACCACACCATAACCATGCTGAGGGTTGACCCAAGGACCACAGCAAGGAGCCAAAGGTGATGGCTTTTATCTGCCCACCACAACTTTGTCTTTAACTCAGTTGAGTCACTGAGCTTCAGCTTTCATGCCATCAGACATGTTGTGACTCATAAATTTATTATTGGAAGCAAACAAGAAAATGAGGGTCATGACCCTGAGATACGCACACAGAAATAATATGTGTACATGAGCAGCCACACCTACTCTTGGTGTCCATAGTGGCCTCCATTAGGGTCATTGGTTGTTTAAGAAAATAAACACCCAGGCATGGACCTTTCGTAAAATAAATGTCAGGATTTCGATTTGTTCGCGATACAGATTAGTTCATTGGATAGTGTCTGCAGCTCACACTCACAATATTAACCTTTCACACCTAACCCTGCAGAAACATCAAACAGCTGTTCAGATTAAACTTTGTTAAATTTAGTTCATTCTGCAGCAAAAATACACACACACACACACACACACACACAAAACAACCTTGAATGACAACAAGAACACGGAGTCCTTCAACAGATGTCATGGCTCCCACAGAGCCCTGATCAACATCACAGAGTCAGACGGAGATCACATGATCAGACACCAGGCGCTGACATGGACTAAATCCAAAGTGTGGCATTATTCTGCAAAATGTCAAAGCCTGCATTGTCATACTGATGAGTTGGTATCAATTTAAACCTGTAATCTAAGTTCCAAAGAAGTTAGGGCGCTGTGTAAAATATTAAAAATAAAAAAATCTGAATGCAATGATTTGCAAACCAGATTTTATTCACAGACGAACAGAGAAAATATTTAAATATTTAAAATGAGATGGACCATTTTAAGAGAAAAATATTGGCTCATTTCGAGGTTGATGGCAGCAACAAGTTGTAAACAAATAAGTAGAGAGAGGGCCATGTTAACACTGTGTAGCATCCCCTCTTCTTTTAACAGCAGTCTACAAACATGTGGGAACTGAAAAGAACAGCTGCTAGACTTTTAGAGGAACAGTGTTGATGATGATTTAATGTTCCAAATGAAATGAATGAATGAAACTTGCAAATCAATGCATTCTGTTTTTATTTATATTTACACAGCATCCAAATAGTTTTGGAACTGAGGTTATACTTGGGTTTTATGCAGTTGAGACAGATGTTTATTTGTCATAGTTGACAACACAAATCCGCCATTGGCAAATGTATGGTTGGTTGTGTGAAATGATAGTGACAACAACTTAATTGCAGGTGATAAAACTAAAAAGACAAACCCAAAAAGAAAACAAGGTTTTGATCTGCTGTGTGAAAATATAAATCTGCTACACTTAACGACATATTAAAAAAAATCTACAACAGCAGCAGAGAACAGCAAACAAGACAAAATGAGACTTCATCATCAATAAACTGCAACAGCTAAAAAGTAGAAAAGTGACCAAAAACACAAAGTCAAAGTATTGTAGATCTGAACTAATTTCACCTCTGAAGTGATTCATCTTCTCATACACACACACACACACACACACACACACACGTGTACACGTGTGCGCACACCCCCCCGCAGCTGACTGTCTTCTTCTTGACGGTTTAACAGTGTAAGTGCAGTAAAAAGAAATGCTTTGACAGAGATCCTGTGTGTGTGTGTGCGCGTGCGTGTGTGTATGTGTGCGTGCGCGTTCGGTAGCGAGCCAGTACCTTCATTCAAAAACGCATTTAAAAACAAAAAGAGGCCAAGATGTTAGCGGAGCAGGTCTGTGCGCGTGTTTGTGTGTGAGTTTAGGACAAACAGATCTTTGTCTTTGCTGGCAGTGTTGTCCAGGCAGTTGGCAGAACAGCTAAAAAAGCTGAAGGACCCCACAAAACACCACAATAATACTGGGAACAGGACACACACAGTCACTGAGCTTCATTTCCTCTGCCTACAGTTTCAGGACGTGAACCTCTGAGCTTCTCATCACTATCATGTTTAACCCTCCACCTGCAGCACTGAGGCTCTAGAAAGTAAACCCAAACACTAGAAGAGATGCAGCGGCATTAAAAGCAGAGGTACATACTTGTCAGGGCGTAATTGGGGTTCTCCAGCTCCATCCGCTGCAGCTGAGCTGCCAGGTAGACCTGTATGTGTAACACAGGAAATAGTGCTGTTACAAACGTTATCCATGACTGATGGTAATAAGGCAGCAGGTTTTCCCCTGCTTATAATGTTTACTTAATATAGAGGTAACTGAGAGCCACTGTGGGGATTTTTTTCCCTTTATGTTTGCATTCTGTCTGATCAATAGAGAAAGGCAGAGCTTCACTGTGACAACAGTATGAGTCACTGCACCTCGAGCTGCTTGGGCACAGGTCTGTACCAATACAGCTGGAAAAGTAACTAGAGGAGCTGGTTCGCCAGCTCTCTCCCCAAGCACCGCCAAGGCTGATCAAGACAGGCCATAACTCCACTTAGCTATGGCTGTGCTTTGGTTGTAAAGTCTATGGCTGTGACACATTAGCTTGTAATTTGGGTAAGACAAATTGCTTTCAATGGTTGCAACTGTGCAGTAAATTTAATTTAAGCTACAGTACTCCTTAGTAAGCACCTCTGTCCTCCGTCACTGTATAGAAGCAACACAAGTGAAACAGAGTAGAGCTTAGTTACGTGCATAGCTTAAACCTCAAACGCAGCTGAAGTTTTAGCAGTAAGCAAGTCTGTAACCACTACTTTGCCGCTCTCATTGACCACATACTGCCTTAGATTATGCTTGAAAAGGATGGAGTAAGCATTGTGAAGTCTCACATTTGCCAACACACAACTTTGTGGACAAGAGGAAATCCAATAATGATTCCTTGGGAACGTAAGACTTAGCGAGGGAATGCCAAAGGGTTTAAAAAAAAATAAAAAATTTTGCACTCAACATCTATACAAGCCACAATTTTGCACAGAGTGAAGGTCCTTTCCTTGGTTCAGCGCTCCTCATTAGCATGCCCATGGTGACAGTGTGGACCAAGTTTGCACACTAGTATCATGGCTGAACATCTTGTTCTGGTTTTTAGAAACCCCAATAACAGAAAGCTTACTGCTATTTGGAGTGCTCCAATAAAAAACGGTCTACTGCTAAATGGGAAAAAATGTAAAACAGACAGGCGACCAGAAGCCAGAAATAGTATTATGCTCATGCCTATGGGTGTATTAATGACAAAATAAGAAGATAAAATATAGGAAAGATAAAAAAAAATAGTAATACAGGTATATATTCCTGTGTAACAGTCTTAGACCACCATACATTTCTTTATAATTTGCTTCCAAGGAGCCAGACTTTCTTTAAAGTGGTCTTGAGCGATTGATCTCCAGGGTTTCTGAAGGTCTTTCAAAGTTTTTCTTTCGACATGTTTTTTTCTCAGATTTTTAATCATTTTAAAAAACTGATTTTAAGTTGTTACCAGCAGTAACATAGTTGCAGTTAAAAAAAAAAAAAAAAAACAAACAAAAAAAATTAAAAAAACAAAAAAATTAAAAAAAAAAATTTTTTTAAGA
>VUQR01017936.1:0-20574 GCA_015108515.1 Hemichromis elongatus | reverse complement strand
TGGCTCAAAGAGTTGGCAGTTCGTCCTGTAATCGGAAGGTTGCCGGTTCGAGCCCCAGCTCCGACAGTCTCGGTCGCTGTGTCCTTGGGCAAGACACTTCACCCGTTGCCTACTGGTGGTGGTCAGAGGGCCCGGTGGCGCCAGTGTCCGGCAGCCTCGTCTCTGTCAGTGCGCCCCAGGGCAGCTGTGGCTACAATGTAGCTCGCCATCACCAGTGTGTAAATGTGTGTGTGAATGGGTGGATGACTGTAATGTAAAGCGCTTTGGGGTCCTTAGGGACTAGTAAAGCGCTATATAAATACAGACCATTTACCATTTATACTTATATTCAAAATTAAGATGCTGCAAATATAAAAGTCCATGAAGCATCAGATCAGCCCCTCACTGGCTTCAGTGATCTAAGAAGCTGCTGGGAAAAGTGCTCAGTTTTAGAGTTCATAGAGCCGTGAAAGCTTGTCGTAGGGCTGGGTCAGGTGACGCAGGGTCAGGTGACGCAGGGTCAGGTGACGCAGGGTCAGGTGACGCAGGGTCAGGTGACGCAGGGTCAGGTGACGCAGGGTCAGGTGACACAGGGTCAGGTGATGCTGGTTTTTATCTGCTCACTCAAAGCCCTTCATACAACATCCCTCATTCACCCATTAAAGTCCTGTTTCTATTCGTTGTGTCTAACATTCACTGGAGGACACGCGAGGACATATTTTTGTTTCTTCTTCTCTCACTCTGTCTTTGTGCCGTCTTCCTCCCCTCACCCCCAACCAGTCATGACAAATGAACGTCCCTCCCTAAGCCTGGTTCTGCTGGAGCTTTCTTGTTAAAAAGGAGTTTTTTCTCCCCGCTGTTGCCAAGTGCATGCTAATAGGGGATCATATGATTGTTTAGTGTTTCCTGTATTACTTTAAGTCTTCACCTTACAATATAAAGTGCCTGCTAGGGACTGTTATTGTGATTTGGTGCAATATATAAAGAATAAGTCTAATTTTACTACAGATGAGTCACATGTTGATCTTTGATCTGTTCAGCTTGTTAAACATGCAGCAGTTACAGAGAGTTTGTCTCCACCCACTGATCCAGGATTTTTACCTCCGTCTTTGGTCTCCACCACCTGCTGAGGGAAATCTGTAATTGAGCTGAGTGCATGGACGCTTTTTAGCTCCGCCTGCTACTGAAAACATCTCTGTGAGAGCGCTGTTTAAATAAAAATGTGCACTCTTTAACTCTTTAATGCTGATCATTAAGTTGCGACCTTCTGCTCTAGAGATAAATATTCAAGGTATGAAACAAGGTCCGCCAAATATAAATATCCAATTTTACCTTTGCTTTCATTTGAGCTGCAGCAGTTTCCTTCAGTCCCTCCACACGTCTCCCGGAGGGCTGACACCTCCCTCTCCAGCCTCTCCAGACGCTCCCGCAGGGGAGCAAAGTCGGCGTCACATCCACAAGATCCAGACCCAGACGCCAAATCTGAGGGGACCAGTTTGATCTTATGGGTCAGAACCAAAGGAGAACCAGGCACCAGGTCAATCTCTTTACCTGCAAATGAGGAAATATGGTTGTGATTATATCCTGCAGTAGGAGCTGAGCTACCCCCACCCCCTGCACTTCTGTGACGGGGAGAAAAACACAGTTTCTTGATGTTTTTGTTTCAGTGATGTCAGACTCTTTACCTCCTTTACTCCCATCAGATGAATCACCCTGAGTGGCGCAGCCCTCTGAGATGACCACCTGCAACAGCAGAAAACACCAATCAGTGCACTTGGTTTTTATTTCATGTTGTTATGCGTTCAGTTTCCTTCCTGCTGTGTTCTGCAGGTTAGTTCCACACATAGCTTCTCCTGTTTCTACGTTCCTTGTGTTCTCTCCTGATTGAGTTCTCCTGTGTTGTCCCATCAGTGTGTTTGAATCTAAACCTATGGGTCATCTGACACCGACTCAGTTTGGACTTTGGGTTTTCAGGTTTGTGGACTGTGGATCTCTTGCAGCACATCTGCACCACCTTTTTTCATGTTATTGAGTTTGGGGTGAAAGAATCGCTGCTGCTCTCAGAAAAGGGACTGGAGTGCAAGGTGTCATTTCTGAAAGCGTCCATTAGCGTTATCCTTCATCAGAGTTCCTCTGATTGGCTGTACGTCTGTGCTTGGTCTGTGCCCGCTGGAAACTGGAGCTCAACAGAAAAGTTCCAGACAAATTTGCATTTGCACATTAGTCTGGCGATGCCGGGGTAGATATATTTCAGAAGGCGCAGGAAGCTTATGGCTTTAACTTTCTGCTTTTTCCAACATTAAGATCTGCTGGAGCTCAGAGCAGCAAAGACGTCAGTCATCAGTCAAAACACATCAAGATTTTGTTAATGATAGGTCTCTGCAATTTATTCTTTGTTTGGACTGCGAACAGCTTGGAACTGAACTCTGACTGTGCATTTGGCTCTCGCATCATGTTCTGAGCAGATTTCTGGATTAAAACGTCCTGACAATGAGATCCCTGTATGCTCATTACTGGCCTTCACCAGCTTCTTCCTGCAATAAGGAATCATCTGCAGACAGATACGAAAACTTCAAATTCCAGTGACTGATGAGTCGGTTGTTTCAGGGGCCACCAAATAAAAGCAGATAAATAAATCCCTGAACCTTTCAACCACGCCTGACCCTCGTTTAACATAGATGAGCATTTGACCTGCTGTCAGTCGGCCTATTTATCTCAGCTAACCGCTTAATCACCTTGAAGGAGTCTTGCTTGGTGTCCCTTGGTGTCCTTTGACCCCTTAACTGTAGCTCTTTGGAGATTGACGGGGTCAGGAGGCCAGGGCCGGCCAACAGGAGGAAGAGGAGGAGGCGGGGGATGAAAGGAAGCATCGCCAGGGTGGGACCGGGAACGATCTCCCTGGGTGTTTGAGGAGAACCCGAGAGAAGAAAGATGCTGCACTGCGGGAGAAATCGATGCTGACTGGTGACCGCGGAGCCGGTCGCTTAATTCGAATGAATCTGCAGATCTGGATCTGATCTCACTTTGCTTCAGTCACAGAGGTGATGACTTTTTTCCTCTCGCCTTTGCACTCCATGGATTTTCCCACTGGAAGACACACAGAATTACACATTTAAGCTCACCTTAAATTTCATGTTAGCGCAGCGGACTCCACTTTGGCCACAATTAGCCGGAATAGGGGGCCATTAGCTGTTTATGGGCCCGTCAGTGGAGCATGGCGGCCAATAAAAACCTGATGGAAAAAGTAACTTGGTCTGAAAGAGTAGCTTGTTATCCTGCAGCTGATTTTCTGACAGGGGGATCAGGCCTGGCAACGCGGAATATGACTTAAACTGCAATTTGGCCCCAAGCGGCCGATTACGTGTGGAGCATCTGAGGAAGTTTAGAATTTCTTTACTTAAAAAAGAGGCAAAATTAAAACTCCGTGAAGGTTTTTAAGGCTTCTTTAGATGCTTAAACCCGAAATCTAACATGTTATTCCTGTTAATGGGCTGTGCAGGAGTCACATGCTACAAACTCCTCCTGGTTAAAGAACTTTTACTTTACATTTCTGCACTTTAAGCATATTTATGAGCAACAAGTAGCTCTGTGGGATAATCTGGCTAGTCCCATGCATCTGAAACTGAGACAAAACAACAGGAAACAGTGATTCACAGCAGCTAACACTGCTTCTCCAGCCTTCTCCCACATATGCACTTAAGCATTGTGACCGACTTAATCTATTCCAAACAAAACTGTTTAAGAAACTCATCCAGAGAAGTAAAAGCACACAAAGAGCAGATTATGATCACATCAGAGACAGAAGCTGAGCCACAGATCTGAGTCAGATGCTAAACAGTCCACCGTGTGCTGGGTAACACCTGACAGACCTGATCCACGAATCCAGCCTCACAGGGCTGAACACACTCGTCCACAACAGCACAGCGGTCACTTTAAATCTACTTTCATAGATTTCTGTTGTGGAAGAATGTTGTAGAACTGGTTACCTATTAATTTATGAATCAAGTTATTTATACCTGGTCAAAGTTTTTATTTCAGGTAAATGCTGCAAATCTGCAACTTCACCACATCCCCGAGTCGTGCTGGGGTAGCTGCACTCATGTGTGTCCACTGGAGTGAAACAAGCGTTCCTCTCCATCTGTCCACATGTTTCTCTGCTGCTAATTCGACCGACACAGAGAGGTTTCTGTATGTGTGGTTTGATTTAGATCTCCGTCTGGACCTCAGCCCGTGGGTCGAAGTGAGAACGATTACCTTGTAAATACCTGCCTGTGACAGCTGTTCCAGCTGCTACGGGAGAACCTCAGGAGGGCAATAGAAACTCTCAAAATACACCATGAAGGCTCTTCATGTGCTCCTAACCTTTACTCTCAGTGCTGCTGGAGGCTGTTCCTTCTGCTCACGGCTTCCAGAGTACACGTCCGATCAGCCTGTTTAGACACAAACCTGTCGCTCCACGCCCCACTCAGCTGTGGAAATCATTTGATAGGACTGCAGTGACCAGGAGGCATTTCAATGAAATGTGTACGGAGATCTTACATTTATAAACCCTATAAATGTTCTTCTGCTGATTCCAGATTAAAAGAGTTAGACTTTAAACTAACAAGCGGGGGTGCAACTCTAGAAACTATTATTACCTAGTTAATATACAGTAGCAGACCGAGTCACAACCTTCAGACATGCATGACTGAATCTCTGGTCTCAGAAACAGGAAACAGGTTTGACTTTGTGAAACTTTAACATTTGTGGTAACAGAGTAATGAAAGTCAACGAAGGTTTTGCAGTTACAGAAACATCAGGAAGCACATTAACATGGTTTGACCAAAACTTCCCCCAGACTACAGAGAATCACAGCAACAAGAGCCCAGTGAGGAAATCCTGGCAACAACACAGACTGTATATAAAAAATGGAAGTAGTTACTGTGACATCAGCAGCTGGTCTCTGGATTCTGTGTTTTGAGGACTCAATGTTTTTGCAACCCAATCTAAATTGTTTTTGGAGCCAGTTAACATATGTGGACTACAGGGTGCTAATACTAATGCTAATACTAGCTAGCCCAGTTAGCAAGCTACTTCTATAAACTGGGTGCATCACATGATGTCATATAGATTCCTGCTAATGTGTACCAAGTAACAAAGTGATGAAATACAAAAATTCTCCCACCAAACTGGACCAACAGCAGCCATGCTATTGGTTGGATAACTGTGTTAAATAGAAGCAGTTCAGAGACTCTAATTAACTCATTATTAAAGATGAAGCTAGCAAACAACTAGCAGCAGTGCACAAATATTATGAAGGGGGAAAGTATCTATTTAGCAGCATGTAAACTTGTAAATGTTTTATTGTGCTGTGAAGTAGGACATTTTAACACGGGAGGCCTTTAGGAATGACTAACTGGAGCCTCTAGTGGACATTAGAGGAACTGCAGTTTTTGGTTTAATTATTTAGACTTGCAGGTTGCTGATTAACTTGTTGATGACTGAAATAGCTGATTTTTTTTTTGATTTTTTTTTTTGGATCAAAGCAGTTGTTTGATTCAGTGAGTGTCAGTGTCACAGAGACGACGTCCAAACATAAACCTGCATCGGTTTTCATCTCATCTGCTGCAGGATGTGTAATTACAAGCATGCACGAGTCACTCTGATCTTTGGCTTCATACCTAAACTGAAAACATTTTTATTTTTTCTGTATCTTATATACGATAAGTTTAGAGGCTGGTTCTCTGTAAAATCTTGATTTGGATATTTGTTGTATTTGTTTCTGATCATGTAAAAAAATCATGATGAAAAAAACAGTTCTGCTTACACAATTTAAACAAATGAATCTAATAAAATCTTAAAAACATGGATCTATTCTATTTGCTGTCAACATTATCACTAAAACCCACAAATCTTCACTGTGAAGCTACATCTGATAAGATTACATTCATTTGGTCGTTAAACTGACAGAAAACAGTCAAATGTTCAAAAGTCCAAATTAAACCTGTTTGAAAATAAAAACCACAAAATATTTTTAGTTTATTTGTAAACGTCATAAAAAACAAAAATGTGTTTTTGCAAAGCTCATAAAAACATAAACTTTCATAATTTAAAATGTGACATTTTAAGCATTTTAGAATAAATGAAACTGAAACTTTTTCTGTTTGACTTTAGAAACGTTTTTATGAAGGACGTCCAAACTGCTCGTTTCAGCCTCGTCCTCGAATAAAGAAAAGCAACAATCATCGCTGCAGTTCTGCTGTTGGAATGATTTAAATGATTTTCAAATCAAGTTCCTCCTCCACGTTATATTAATATTAAATGTTTATTAATCACGTCGCTCTCAGGTGTAAATCAGCAGAGTTGTTTCCTGCAGAAGCATCTTACCTGCTCAGAGATGTGAGGAGTTTCTCTCAGCTGGTGCTGAAGTCTGCTGGTCTCAGTGCGGCTCTCTCACTGACTGACCGGCAGGAGGAGGACGAGGAGGCTGATGGACGGGGAGAGAAAGACACAGGAGGGAGGGAGGGGAGGGGAGGGGAGGAGGAGTGCAGTAAAATTTTCTCATACTTGAAGAATTTTTCCTCCCTCTCTCCTCTCTTCCTCCTCTGTTTCCCTCTGATGTAATTCTGTGGGCTTTACAGGTCCCTGCTGGGCGGAGGGCTGGAGATGGAAAACATCTGAACTTTTAGATGTTTTGAGGGGAACGCAGGGGCTCTCATGTGTTTCAGAGGGGTCTGCGTCCCCCACTGCAGGGCGCTCTGTTGGTTAGCGTGCGCTGAAGGACCTGCTCCGGCGTCCGACTCCACACGGGCGCTTGGATGCCGGCGCTCTTGCTGTGCTCAGAGAGAATGTAAAATAAGTGTGTGACAAGCTTTTCATTCACGTGCGTCTGCAGGTTTGGATACAGCTGTGTGCTTCTGACACAGCTCAGGGAGGAAACAAAGCATAGACTGTAAAGTGAAGATGAATATTTTAGGCCCTCGCGTTGAATGTGTTTGGATGGTGTTAGCAGGCTTTGTTGGTAGATCATCCATAACACAGACATGAATACCTGCTCGGCCTGGACTGCACACCTGCAGCCACGCTCCTAACTTCATTTTTTCTGAACGCCACATTCAAAGGTGGAGACGGCGTCGTAGCTCAAACCAACAGCACAAGCCGAACCATCGAACACCGCAGCTAACGTGAGCTAGCATGTTCAGCTCAACGACATGCCTGAAGACACGCTCTGGACTTTATGGTCTAAATTTATCACCAGCTTCATGATCTGATGACCTCCAACCTCCGCCTGACCTCGCACCCTGCGCCCTGGTTTGTATTACCACGTCGCTCCGTGACTTTGTGGCGTGCTTTTGTTTGAGGATTCGTACTTTGTGCATGAAGAGAGCAGCAGTGTAGCGCGGTGGTCTGCACAGCACGGTGCGCTCAGGCTGGACGGCCTGCAGAGTCAGCGTGACCTCGTCCCTCTGGTCCTGCTCGTGATTCCTGCAGCTAAGATCAGTCAGAAAGTTCCCAAAATAAGATTTTATTTTTGGGCCAACCAATTAGAATATTACCTTCATGCACCCTCAGAGCTCAGAGAGATGATTTGAACCTTATTTTTGAAGCTACAGAAGAAGAAGATGAGGCAGCTTCACACTGAGGAAAGCTTTAAATGATATAAATGTGATCTATTAGTGAAACCCAAACTCATTTATACTCAGGTAAATAAACTGTTTTGTTTTGTTTGCCTTTTAAAACCAGGACCATTCATTTGTAATAATTATAATTATACAGTAATATTTTATTGTTCTGTGTAGATAAAGCATCTGTAGCACTTTTACAACATGAATAATAATGGACTCACTGCTGCTTGCACATCAGTTTATTGATGTAAGGATGTCTATTTATGTAACATGATGGGCTGATTACAGCGCCTGTGGCTCAGTGTGAACACACACACATTCACTGTCGTGTGTTTGCTCGTGTGAGCTTCAGAGCTTTAACTGCAGGCCTCGGCAGTCTTAGGTTTGCCCCCGCGGCTCGTCCGCGGGGCTCTCGCGGTTCCCGTGGGAGCTCAGAAATGACTGAAATACCACAGAAACCAGGAACACATGCGCGATGAAGCGAAGGCTAATTGTACCACATGTGCGGCGGGCCGAGCCAAGCCGAGCTGTGGGAGCGGGAGGCTGCCAGCCAGACACCAGAGCTGGAGCTTGTAAAAGTGGGAAAAGGGCGATTGACGTCGACACCCGCGTCTCGATTGTCCCGTCAATAACTATGACAGATCGACTTTGAGGAAACAGTCGGTGCAGCTCACTGATTTATTTAGTTTCCATGGAGGTTTCTGGCACTTTTTGACCCACTAATGACCAAAACCACTCTGGTTTGTCTCAAAGCTCAGCCTGAGCATCCATCTCACTGTTATGGAGTCCAGAGTTTCTGTCCACCCCAGCCACGTTTGTCAGAACGTAATTTGTGAATTTTATACACATGAAAATTTTAAAAAATGGAAATGAAGTCCTGCAGACTGGAGCTCTGAGTGCTGCTGTCCTACCACAGCGTCAGGCACAGAGGTGACGCTTAATCTGTAAACTACACGAAGCTCTTTGTGACGGTGTCCAGATGAAACAGTGTTACCCAAACAGGAAGTGATGCATTAAGGCCTCCTGAGCTAGAAGCTCTTGTCTGCAGGGATCCAGATGTGCAACATTTACCCAGCAGGGCCTTCACAGAGCTCTTTTTGCTGCTGTTAAAGTCAGTCGAGCTTCCCTCACAGACGCACCGCCGACGGGGTCATGCTCGTGGTTTGTCCCTGCAGCACTCATGAATGACGGCGTCCCAGCCGCTCGTGCACATCTTCATTTCTGCGGCCTGCTGTGCAAAGCTGGGCTCTGTGAGCAGCACTGTTAAGGCCTGTTTACTGTCTGAGCAAACTTCCAACAAGCTCTCATCAGAGATAAATGATGACAGTGTGGAGAAACCTCAACTTTGCTCTGACCTGAAGATGCTGAACACAGCTTCACCTCCAGTGGGCTCAGGTCATCCTCTGTGTGAAACTTCAACCCTTTTCTAAATGGCTTTCACCCACAAGCAAAAGGTGGGGGTGGAGCTGTCCGTATGCCGCGTGACATCATACGTCACATGAAACTGTCATTAGAGCAGTAGACTTTAATATTTATTATGAGAATCCATCAGTATGACAGGGTGAGCCAACCACGGTAACTGATGGTTGTTAATTACGACTAATAAAGTTGTTAAATTGGAAAAACTGTCGATCAGCTGTTCAGAAGCTGAGGCTCTTCATGCTGATGAAGTGGTTGATGGTTAAAGTGGGCGGAGACAGAGTTCCGCGCTGTGGTGAGCTGAGCTAAAGGCTGGTTCTCTCCTCAGAGCTGCTGCTGTCACACGCAGCACTTTAATCCTAACGCGAGGAAGCAGACGCCGAGGTTTTTCCGCTGCTGCACATGTTTCATATCCCGTTCTTTGACTGACGGATTCGATGCTCCTGATGTTTAATTCAGTTTAAGTTTAGTGGAAACAGAGCAGCTCGGTCCCTCTGGGAAAGAAGCCATTTAAGTGTGAGAGGAGGTGAAGTCATAGTGACAGCAGAGGGAACGACTCATCAGCAGGGAACGAGTCTGTGTGACAGCCAAGACATCAGAGGCCGAAACAGGAAAGAGGCGACGATTGGGGGAAGAAACAAGCAGGAAACCAACGTTTAGGAAGAGGAAGAGAGGAGCAGGAAGAGGACGTCCGTGGAGGAAACCAGGAGGAATTTCCTCCACACAGGAACGAGTTCAGTGAGTCAACACTGTAAAAACTGTTGGTTTCATTTTTCATTTCATGGTTTTTGTGTGTAAATTACTTGAAAAAACGTATTTCAGAAATGACAAACAAACAAAGTTTCTAAACATGACGAGACGACAGCGAGGACGAACGAGCCCTTCTTCTTCTGCACTGGTTGTTCATTTTAACTAAATCCACGTCTCCAGTTAAAAGGACTAAATAAACAATCATAAATCCATCCACACTGATGGAGGTCGGCGTACGGCGTCTGAGCCCGGGCCGCTCTACCCCGCCCACGCTCAGCAGGTCGGTGTGGAGACGAGAGCAGGCTCGGTTTAAAACAACTTCACTTTGAATCGGTCGAAACGTTTAACCATTGAAACCAGAAAAGAGCAATGAAACCTCGGGCGAGGAGTCAAATCAGTGATTTAAACAGAGAAAAACATTTTACGGTCCATGATTCTGGAACAACGTCCAGAACTTCCTCTTAACTCACAGGAAATACAATAACGATCATTCTCAGGTGAACAGCACAGAGAGGCCGTCCTGCTGTCGCAGACGTGTGCAGCTCAGGATCAGCTTCTGTTGTTGGATGTGTGACCATGACTGACACAGACGCGCTCTGCGGTCGACCTCATCGCTGACTTCCTGCCGCCTCGCTCTGAGCTTCCACCGTGCTAACCGTTTGTGCTCTAATGACTTCCACACATCTGTCACATCTGCCCGTCGCAGCTGCTCGCCTGCACTTTCGCATTGGAGGTGAGAACAGTCACCTCCAACACGAAACTGTGACGGGCAGATGTGACTTTGTCCCAAACTCAGTTTCTGTGTTTCAGAGAAAAGCTGTTTATCACAGAGTGACACAAACGTCACGCCCTCACTGCACGGGAAGTGTTTACAGCTGTGAGCTGGAACGTATGCAGATGACTGAGGATACGATCACAATGCTGGCGCGCCTCATAATCGCCTGTGGAGATGGTTTCGGTGAAGGTGACGTGCTGGACGTGGCGCAGCGGTGGCAGCGTGCTCTCCTCACAGCTAACTGGTGCTAAACTGGTGAGAGCCCAGTACAGGTGAGCTCAGGAGCTTCGACAGACGCCAGTGTTTCCTGCTCCGACGTGTGGCGTTGGTTCACAGCGGGTGTTTCCCGTCATCCGGCCTCAGCGGGCAGTAAGAAGAATGATGATGCTGCCACATCCAAACGGCACTTTGGGGAATGCTTCGTCCATAAACAGTCTGTTGGAAGTTGTAACATCATTTATGTCATAAATCGTCCGCCTGTGTTGAATTAGTCGAACAAAAAAGCAAAGAGCATTTTTCGCCTGGTTGTTTAGCTGTGCGACTTTGCCCTGGCGTCCTGTAGAATCAGAGCGGGGCCCTCGCAGCGTAGATCGACGTTAGGTAAGAGACGCTTGGCGGCTAGGACAGATGAGTTATGAGTATTTCTTTGTGCAGGTTTTCCCTCTGCGTGTCACGGCGAGTGGACCAGGAAGCAGGCGTGCGGCCAGACAGACGGACGGGTCCAGACGGGCCTGTTTGAACACGCTAATGAAAATCTGACCCGCGCTGATGTAATGCTGCAGCCGCCTCGGTCTGGAGTCACTGAGCCCCACGTTACCCCCAGAGCCTCTGTGTTTACTCGTGTTCCTCAGCAGCAGGTATGAAGGTACGTCTGTGTGACTCTGAGGACTCGTTTCATTTATTTGGATGTTTGGTGTAAAGAGTTCATTGCGCCCGATGCTCAGCCTCCGGTAGAGAGTGCTGCATGGGGCTTTTTGCAGCGTTGATCGTGCTGGAGCTCTCCCAGCCCTCCGTCACAGAGCTAACACAGTGACACACACTCAGATACACACCAGCAGGCACGTTATCATTAAGCTTACATACATTTGGACTTTAAACTCCTGAACACAGGTAGTCCCAAACACAAGCAGCATAAAAGGTGGGCGTGACCAATGTGACATCATTGTTTGAGTGTTTTTTTAAAACAACTTGTCTTTGACAGGCCGTTGATCGTACCGGGTTTATCGTCCTCCCTGACTCCGAGTGTTAGCTCATCATGTCCGTGGAGACCAGCGGTACCTGTGTTCTCAACACAGTTTTTCTTTTGAAGCACAGCTGCACAACTTCTATGGTAAATGTCCTGTATTTATACAGCGCTTTACTAGTCCCTAAGGACCCCAAAGCGCTTTACATTTACAGTCATTCACACACTGGTGATGGTGAGCTACACTGTAGCCACAGCTGCCCTGGGGCGCACTGACAGAGGCGAGGCTGCTGGACACCGGGGGGCGCCACCGGGCCCTCTGACCACCACCAGTAGGCAACGGGTGAAGTGTCTTGCTCAAGGACACAACGACTGAGACTGTCGGAGCCGGGGCTCGAACCGGCAACCTTCCGATTACAAGACGTACTGCCAACTCTTTGAGCCACGATCGCCCCGTTCTAGCAAACAAAGCAGCAGTTGTGAGCGAACTGAAAGTGAGACGTGCTAACTGATCTCTGCTCTCCAAACACAAACAAGAGCTGAGGAAAAATCAGCGTGTTGGGACGAGCGGCGGTTGAGTCTAAAGCTCAAACACGTCCTGTCTATCGGACACGTGCAGCAGGCGGCCGACCCGCGGTCTGCACATGATCGCTGCGTTAACGGGTCAGTAACCGTCGCCTCACTGTAAAACCGTCAGAGGTAGAAGACTCGTGTCGCGTTTAAGGGTCATGCATTTTAACATGAATGAAGTCTTTTAAACCAGCAGCTCCGTCTCACACAGGCTGGAGACGCACCGAGGTCAAAGATGCAGGAACCAGAGCTGCCCTGTGGTGGGCGATGTGGAGCAAAGTGCTGCCTGCTCTCAAACAGACCAAATCATTAGGCTCAATAATCTTCACATGCCCCCTCACTCATCTGTGTTGGGCTAAACCTGAGATAAGAACACAAATATTTAAGTATTAAGAAAAATTCAGTCAGGTTTAAGAATCAAACTGAAGGTTCACATTTTGCAGACTTCCAGCTCACCTTTGGTACGATCCCATGTGTTTCCACACGTTCCTGCTTCGTCTTGTGATCAGTGTTTGCTTTGCAGATCTACGTCCACCCAGGTACGCCCGTGTGCACGCGCTCCGCTTTAAGAAGTGGAAGGAGTGAATCCAGAGCGCGCCACTTATCAGAGGTCCTGATGCTTCAACATGCTGGTGTAGGAACTGTTAATGAGTTCATGTTTGACAGTAAAGGTTTAACATCAGGGTCTTTATAACATCATTTATGCTGACCTACAGAAACACGGCAGGGCTGTTAAAGCTGGTCCTTTAAGATTTATGTGACAATCAGAACCTCGGTCTTTGACCCCAGTCCTCACATGCTGCAGGTTTCACGCAGCAGCAGATGAGCATAGCAGAAACGCAGCCTCTGCAGTGCGTGACTGTGACGGGGGCCAACACAGGAGGCCGGGTAAAAGACGGGCACATGGGCCGGTGCGAGCGTGACTCACAGTTTCCACTTGAACCGGCTTCAGCACCGAGTGAAGGATCTCCTCAGCTTGAGTCACAAATACACATGGAGTCATACAAACCCAGAGCAGTGTCTCCACCAGTCAGCTGCCTGTCAGCAGGTGTGGAGCTCTGGTTTATGATTATGTGCAGTGATGGCCCAAAATAAAGAATCAGTGCAAAAATATACAAGACTAGTTACAGGACTGGTGCACTAAAATGTGCACAGGAGACTAAACACAACAATTTTGTGCACAAGAACTGAATTTTTAGACGTCTGAAAACAGAGAATGAATCAAAACCACCAGAACAAACAAACAAGCTGCTGTGATGGTAAAGTGGGGCTCAGACCCATGTTCTCTCCTGGACCAGCGTAGCTGAGCATGAGTCACAGTTCAAAGTAATCCTCAGTTCATCCAAGCTGTTTAAGACGACCATATTAGGGTTACCGCATCTTTATGACATCACAAAGATCCAGGGGTAGAAAAACTTACTTCTAGAAACACTGACCTCGTTATCTCAAACTCTGTTTAAAATGAACATCCAAAAACTCAAAGACAAAACGAACTTCAAAGTATTTTGTTTGGTTCTGAATACTTCCTGCAAAGTGTTTCCAGAGGATCCATAAAGTCTAATTGGTTAAGCCTGTAACCAATGAGGTTTATTAAATCTGCTCATGTGACCCAAATTATTTCAAAAGCACCTCTGAAGCACTGACATGAACTGAAATCCTTCTGTTTGCAGCTGTGAGCAGCGTCTGGTTTGTACTAAGCAGCTTAGCATGAACAATAAATGACATGAGCAAAGCAGGTCTGAGGTGAGCTTCCTTCAGTTTGTTAGTTAGTGACGACATGTCAGGCTGTCATGAAGCCGTCGTAGTATGCACGTTCTCTGGAATGATCTACACGTGTGCACATGTGCACACACGTGTGCGACACAAGCAGCAGCAGCACAGCTCACGGCGAGGCTTCGCTAATATCAGTTTTCATGGGAAAATCAGTTTTCGGCTTTTCTTCTGCTTGTTGATGTGTTTTCTTTGGTTGGCTTGTTACTCTGCGCATTCGCCACCGAACTCTGGTTTCTCCATCTCAGAGCGATGCTGGAAGAACATCAAGAAACGTCGCAGCGATCGCCCCTCTGAGAGCAGAGAGGGGAGCGTGGGGGCAGATTTTATAAGACGAGAACGTCTGCCTCCTTTTGTCTCATTTGATCTCTTTCTCCAACATCAGGCCAGTTTCCGTTCCATCATTCCTTCCCCGTGTGCAGCTCCTGATCATCTCCTCTCATAAACGGCTGAAGGACAGAGACAGATGGAGACGTACAGAGACGGAGCTTTAAAACCACAGTTTCATTCATGTCTTTATGAAAAATCTTTGCTTTGACCTTAAAATAATTGAAATGGAGACGGACGGGCGGGTGTTTCAAAGGCGCTGGGTTTTCCTTCTGCCTTCACCCACTTCTCGTCTGGCTGTGGAGGAAATATTTCATTGTGAAAGGTTAAACGTGTCCCAGAAACATGCGGTTAGCTGGTGCAGCTGGACGCGCTCCAGCGCCGGTGGCAGCCTTTGTTTGGCCGAGTATCGCTGTGGGAAAAGCCTCGCTGTAGGCCGACACAGATGCCTGCGCGCTGGCTCATATGTCACCGACACACAGAGCGCTGTCAGCGGTCCGCAGCGTCAGCACGTTTCACCTCCGTCTGGTCTGAAGCCGCTGACGCAGTGTTCGATTCTCCTCACACCTCGATCCAGGCGACAACAGACCCCCCGGGCCCCAGCCCCCCTTTACAGTCACTAAACACATCAGTATAAACAAGTCAATCGAGTGGCCACAGACACAAACACAAAGAGCCAAACCGTGACAAAACTGACCATTAAATGATAGAAGCATGAAAAAAGACTCAAAATGAACACAAATACAAGTCAAAGCATCCAAACGTCACTCAGTGACCCCCCCGAGTCTCTACCAGGGCCTGAAAATGAGCCCACGGGGAGGCAAATCCACATAAACTCAAAGACCTCGAAGAGTGAAAATGATGGAGACCAACCACAGACACAGACGTTAGACTGTAAATTTAGCCAAACAAGATTCATCTGGTGTACAAAGTATTTCAATATTACTGATGCAAAACATTCCTGAGGCGTCGCTGTGAGGAAACACGAAACGTGCGGTCCTGGAGCGGGTCAGGGGCCCAGAGTCCTCCATGTTCCCATGGAAGCTGAAAGCAGCCATTGTGCCAGCGTGGAGGAGGACGAGGATGAAATCCCAAACATTCAGACTGAATGGGGACGAGAATCTGAATTATGCAGAGTCGCAAACATCCGAGCAGTGACACAAAGATCAGAGAGAAAAGCATCGTCACGCACAGGAAACGAACCGACTTCGTAATAACAAAGTCATAACATAACTTCTAATTATCTGTAGTAACGTTATGTGTTTGGGGTGGAGTCACGGTAACCATCCAATAATATGTGGCTCCCATCCACCGAGGTCTCCAAGGTCAGCGTTTTATTGGTCCAAAACTGATGAAAACCTTTCAGCTTAGAAGTGTGCTGTTAATGTTAATATAGATGCACGTTTGACCTCTGACCTCTGATACATGGTGATAATAATGATTGTACAGAGTTATTAAACCCATGTTTCTGTTTGACAGCATGTTTGCATATACAGAAGGATGTAGTACAATAACAGGATATAACAGGATGTAACACACGTTTCTGATCTTTGGTGATCAAGAACTTTTAAACATTTGAACTGAACAATGAAATATCTACATAAATAAAAAATTTGCATCACTCAAAATGATGTTAAGAAAATAAAAATGAGCTTCAACAAGCAAACAACAAAAGCCTGCAGTCGATTTCTCTGCATCACAAAATTATTAAAGTTTGTTTCAAACCAAATAAAGAAAACACAAAAGTGTCTCTTAAAGCTAAAAGGTTTGTGCTCACGGACAACTTCCTGTTACTTATTTTCGTCTCTCTCGTCCGCGTGTGAGTGGACGGCGTCCTGAGCCTGTCTGTGTGACACGCTGGTACACAATTAAACTGCTGTTGTGGAAATAGGCGAGATGTAAAAACAGAAGTAGGTGAACGGTTTCACAAAAACTACAAACAAAACGATGAAGCTGTACGTGCACCTCAATCTTTACGTTTTGCTAGATTTATGTGAGGAACATCAAAGTTTCCCACGCTGACGAAGAAAAACGCCGCTGTGGGCGGTTCCTGATTTATCAAGCTGATGTTACTAAGTTAGACTCCAAGTGAAGGATCAGTCATGAACTGTGAATATCAGACGGACTCAGTGGAGGAGAAGGACAAAAACATGTGAGGGTGATGCTGGGCTTCCTACGTGCTTCCAGACCGAGATCCAAGCGTGAAACGCAGCCCGTCACGTGAGGAGAGCGCTGGATAGAAACACAACGGAGCTTCTGTTCGCTCGAGCCAGCGGGTGCAGCTCCACATGTCACATCTGTGATGTGAGTTTAGTTTATCGTCGGGGGATCCAGTAACTAAATATTTAAAGCAAAGTGCTTCTGGAGGGACGCTGCAGAGAGAAGTGATGTCATGCAGGTCCAGCAGGGCTGCAAACGGCATCTTCATCACCCGACTCTCTGTGTGATGCTGTGCAGAAACCTGCAGGAGAGCTTTGTCTTTATGTTTGTTCTAGTCTGCTTTGAGGAGTGCACCCTGCAGCGGTATGCAGATGTGCTGCATGCGTCTGTGCGCCTGATCATTCAGCCTTTGTGGAAGGAAATGGGCCTGAAATACATCCAAGTCCCTCAGCAGCAGCTCCTCCTGATAGTACAACACTGAACGCTCATTTTATGCTTCACTATAAATACTTTACTGCTGCACAAATACAAACACAACCATAGGTTCCACTCTGTCTGAGGTCTGTCTGCCACAGATGCTACAGATGTTTATGGTTAAAGAGTCATTTATGTGTAAATCACCCTAAAGTGAAACTGATCGTGTCAGCAGTTTTTTCTTCTTCATTCCTCAACAGAACAGTGATCTGTAACAAACACCCCTCCAAGTATTTAAATGTTCATCATCAAAAGGCAAAAAGCTGACACATGCATCCACCTCCGTCACCTTTCCACAGGTGAGGCGCACAAGCTGGACCGACACTACACATCTACACCGCTGCTAGAGTAAATGTAGCTTAACGATGAGCTCAGACATCATTTGGTTTACTGCTGATTATTCACGTAGGTGAAGGCAGGAAACTCGAACGCTCAGCCTCCAGCAGATTCACCATCAGCATCGATTCACCCGCCAGACCTAAACTCCGCCTTGTTCCCGCTGAGGACCACGAGCTCAGGCTTGGTTGTTCACTAGCCTCAGGCACTCTGCAGGAAAGAGGACCAAAGAAAATCTCAATATTCTCTATTTTAAATGTATTTTTATCAGGGTCCACTAACAACTATTGTAATATACAGTGTGCAGTGTGGGCCGAGGTCTACACCCTACAGGTGGGGACGGCTGCAGCCTTTGTCAGACCATCCAGGATGAACATTTGGTCCAGCGCTGCGCTCATCCTGGACCTTCACAGGGAGGCTGACAGCTGTGATCCACCCGAAGCTGCACCATCCAGTCCACATGGGCTGTCTGTGCTTGGGGAGTTCTGCTCTGTAGCGGCTTTAGAGGGTCCGCCACCATCTGGTCTGCTGAGGTAGCCTCCGAGGACAGCGAGCAAGTTTTAGCCAGAGTCAGGCCGAACTTTAATCCTTTAATGTTTGCTGGTTACTGTTTTCTGGTGCAGATTTAATAAAAAAAAAAAGCTAAATTGTCACCAGATGTCAGCCGATGGTTTCAAGATTGCACTTTGGCAAATGCATTTCCTGGTTTCTCTCCTCGCGGCCTGATTAGCAGCATTCAAACGTGTAAGAACAGGATTTGAGCTTCATGTGCTTGACTGTGTGACTGTAATCTAGTCCCAGGCACGTTCACCGGTCATTCTTCATGTCCTCATAATTACACCTGTAAATGAAATCCCATGTGGAGCAGAGCTTTTCTTTCTCCGGGATGTTATGAGCTTTTGTGTGGTGATGGAGGAAAATCTGATGGAGATCATCATTACACATATGGGCCTGACTCATCCTGTGAGGGTCGTTACTGTGACCCGGCTGCTCTGACATCCAGTTTTATTATTGATGTCCCCACTTTGTTCCAAACACAATCAGTTTAATTAGTTATTAGAGTCTCATTTGTAACCCAAGAACAGACTGATGAAATATGAAAACCTGAGACTTAGTAACGTCCTGTCTGATTCACGGACCAACGTTATGTGTTGAATTAGGTTTGGCCTCCAGCCTGTCCTGTAGCGTCGGCGCCGCCTGCTGATCCTCGGGCTGAGTGAGGCTCTCTTGTACGGATCGTCTCACTCCACACGAACACATCGCAAAACAAACAAGCTAAGCAAACACGATTAAGCCGACACGGCGTCTGATTCTGGCGCTTCGTGTCTCCCAGCAGGTCCACGTGGTTTCACATGAGCTCCAGACTCCAGGGGGGTTCTTAAATGTTGGTGAGCTCACGTTCTTCCTGACTCCTCCTTCTTTTGTTCCCGTCTGCTTTTTTCCCTCAGGTCAGTCTTTTCTGTCGGGTTGGGTAAACATCTCGCGCTCTCCTGCCTAAACAAGTGAAACCAGCTCGTTTGGATCCAATTTCATATTAATGTTTGTCACAAGGTCACATTTCAGTTTGTATCAAACACCAAAGCAAACTTTCCTCAAATTCATTGAAGATGACACAAAAGTCTTTTGTTTTTTTTAAACCTACACGTGACCACATGACTCAGGCGCTGATCCATCACTGATCACCTGATCACAAATCCTTGAAGGCAATCGTGTCAGGAAGTCTCCTTCCTTCCACTTGTCTTTGAATTTGGAGTCTTTAAACAACTTAACGTCATTAAGTCAGAACCATAAAACAGCTGTTTCTGAGCTCCATGGGGTGAACCCTCAGCGTTATCACTGCGAGTCCGACGATGGAGCGCTAAGCTGTCAGGTAACCTCAGTCAGGAAGCTGCTTCCATGAAGTGTCAGCACACCTGTCAGTCCCCTCATCATCTCCACATCAGGTCCGCTGTTTCTGCTCCGGGCTGTGAGCATCTTCTTGTCACACTTTAACATGGAAGTCTACTGCAGTACCTGCAGCCTGATCCAACGGTGACAGCGAGCAGCTGAACCTGTGCTGACTCTGAAGGAGAATGAACTTTAGGCTGAGTAAATGTTGAAAAGGAGAGAAACAGCCTGATGACTAATATTTACTTCATCTGTTGGACAGAGTGATGAAAAACCAAATCTGCAGACAACATTAAACAGCCAGTGAGGAGGAAACAGCTCCATGCAGTCGAAACTAAAACGATATCTAGGCCCACAAAACAGCTTTGTAGTTGTTTCAAGAATATTTTATTATTTTCAGCCGTTTTTTCCATTTATGCGTGTTGTGTTAAATGAGGTCATGCTAAGCTCTCATACTCTGGACCAGAGGCTCACGGAACCACACGAGGCATTAATAAGATAATACAGAGGATTATAAAATGTGGTGAGTGTACCGTATGTTAGCACGTGTGTGTCTCTGTGGGTTCATCCATACAGTTTACTGATGCAGCATGCTAACATTAGCATATAACAAAATCCACAAAATCCACTCTGTTGTCCAAATATCATCAAATCGGGCTTCAAATTAAGAGAGACACAATCCTAAAGTTGAGGCAGATACAGTCCAGAATCAGTGGGTGGGGTCACAGTGGGTGGATCACAGTGGGTGGATCACAGTGGGTTGGGTCACAGCGGGTGGGGTCACAGCGGGTGGGGTCACAGTGGGTGGGGCCACAGTAGGCGGATCACAGTGGGTTGGGTCACAGCGGGTTGGGTCACAGCGGGTTTTGTCACAGCGGGTTGGGTCACAGCGGGTGGGGTCACAGCGGGTGGGTCACAGTGGGTGGGGCCACAGTGGGTGGGGCCACAGTAGGCGGATCACAGTGGGTGGGGTCACGGTGGGTGGGGTCACGGTGGGTGGGGTCACGGTGGGTGGGGTCACGGTGGGTATCATTCACCCAGAGCGTCGTCAGTAGTCAGAGGTGCTGGGAGCTTCATACATGACTTTGCACTTTGTTTCTCAGCAGTTCAACGTAAAACCTCACTCAGAATCGTACTACGCCACCAACCAGGCGAGAAATTTGGGTGTAGTGATGGACGCAGACCTAAACTTAGAAAAACACATTAATAATAATTAATTAATAACAAAATCAGCTTACTATCACCTCAAGAATATCTCAAGGATAAAAGATCTGATGTCTCAACAGGACCTGGAAAAACTAGTCCATGCATTCATCTTTAGTAGGCTTGATTACTAGAGG